>CAEGAD010090303.1:0-16543 GCA_903067055.1 Poeciliopsis paucimaculata
CTCCTTGGCCTCCCTGAAGCTCTCAGAGACAAAATAAACATCCTGAAAGGTGTTTATTTGCAGACGACCTGCAACTCGTGGTTGCAGGTCGTCTTTGGGTCAAACATCTTCACACAGGCTTTATCAGACAGAGCATGCTGGGAAAAAAATAGTCTGCTCAATTATCTTACCATTAATAAGTGCCTATTTTTTTTTATATAAAAGAAAAGAAGAGATCCAAGAACAAAACCCAGAGGAACTCCACAAATTATTAAATGGAATCAGTTTCTTGCAGCACAAGGTCGCAATCCTAAACCTTTTTACAATGTGTGTGTGTGTTTGTTTCTAATACCTTGTGGGGACCATTTTCCTGACACATGCTACGTTGTGGGGACTGCAGCCTGGTCCCCACAAGGGGAAACGCTGTTTTTGGGTCGGGGTCAGATTTAGGACCAAGGTGTGAATTGAGTTTTGGTTAGGGTTAGGGTTAGGATAAGGGTAAAGGTAAGGGTAAGGTTTATGAATGGAAGTCAATGGAAAGTCCCCACAAAGATAGTCACACAAACATGTATGTGTAACCCTGGATGTTAAGTGCGCTGAGCAGAAATCCTCCACCAATCAGCGGATTACTCCGCTGCTTCATGGTGACCTCCAAGGAACAAATGAAACTAAATCTGGGCAAACAGATTCTCATTCCTCCATGCGCATCTTTAATTCCTCTTTAACTCTATTTATTTCTGTTTATCTCTCCTTGTTTCTCTCCTCCTCTCCCTCTCTCTCCTCCCGGTGTCGCTCAGCCCCATCTGGGCCGCCGATGGAGTCGGGAACGTGGGTCCCTGTCAGGGCAGCACAGTGGGGCCCTGCCGGAGACACAAAGGCCGGATTACTGCGGCTGCCAGTCACACTAAGACCCACACAGCGACTCTTCGGAGTCTGTACCGGTGTCCTCACCCCGCGCACCCGGCCCGGTCACAAAGGGACATCATTAGCTGCGGCACAAAGGAGTCCCCGCCTCGCTGCGTCTCCACCGCCACCACAATAATACCCACAAACAGCCAGACATGCATGCCTAATGTATGCCAAAACAGTGTCATCTGTTTGAAACTGGAGGGGCAGCGACTGCTGAGGGCTTTGTTCCTGCAGGGCGTCTTTTCCTGAAATTCCCTGTTTTCTCTCTTTACCTCTCAGGCTGAAGTGGTCGGGTTTTGTACAGCAAAGGTCTCTTAAGCGTCAGTTTACATAACAAAACATGAGCTGCGTTTCCATTGACCATAAAATTACACAAATTGGAATTACCAAAATAAATTTGCTTAATGGAAACATGTCAATGAAAAAAACCTTGTTTTCCACTTTTAAAAAGGCTGTAGGATGAAATTGGTTTATTTTTGCAAAAGTGCAATGGAAACACTTTTGTTTCACATCATGGTCACATAATCAACACCTGGAAGCTGCTACTGGGGAAACCACGAAGAAGAAGACAACAGGAAGTAGTTGGAGGATGAAGCATATTTTTAATGACTTTTGGCGTGTACTTATTCACATGTGAATTTAAATTTAAATTATTTAAATATCAGCATAGTTTTGCACACATTTGTCATGGAAACGCAGCTTTTATACATATCAAGAAGTCAGCTGCGCTTTCATTGACCATAAAACTGCACACATTTTAAACCCAAAAATAAATGTACTTAATGGAAAATGTCAAATTAGGAAAAAGAACTCAAGTTTTTACAGAAAAGGTTTTGAGACTAAGATGAGGTGAGTTTTCAGCCATTGTTTACATCCAGATTTACCTCATCTGACTTTTTCTGGTGCAGAATTATGACGCATGTCTTAGTAACGATGTAAAAGTAGGATAAAATGCAACATGACTGCAGACGCTTTGAAAACTGTCAGATAAATATACGATTAACTGTGGGACAGACTTATTTTTAGAAAAATTAAACATATTCTAGCTTCTTTTTTTCCAACTTCAAGGCTATGTAGTTTTAGTTTTCATGCAGCTATAATCTACTCAGGAACAAACGAAGGGAAATGTTGCCACAACTGATTAAATTATAACATTTAGTGCAACATTTATGATTGACCCGGGGAATTCTCATCACATAAGAAGAGTGTCTGACTTTGTTGGATAAAAGCGAGGGAAAATATAAAACCGGGGCTCAAGGGCGCAATGTAGAGGTTGGGAATGCCTTTTAAGTCTGAACCTGGACCAGCGGAAATCTACAAAGGGAGGAAACATTACGGTTTTTATTTGAAGTGGGAGGTTTTCTGCCTACAGAGATGTGTGAACATTTTGTCGACTCCAGAGGTTCATTTCTGGACTTTCAGATCTTTCATTCTCTCTCTCTTTCTCGTTTCTTTGCATCTGAGACATGAAGGATAAAGAGAGTAAGGCTCCCATTGTGGGAGAGGTCAAAGGTCTTTCAGAACAGGCTGAACCAGATGAAGATCAGCAGAAGGAGAAAATGGTCTTTTTCGGTGGTTCAGAGTCCGGTCCAGAGACGCACCAGTCACTTTGATTTATCGCTGTTTAAGAGATGCAGAAGAAAACCAAAATATTTAATGAGTTTCAGGAACTTTCAGCAAATATATTAAACTTTGGTGAAGATTTGTGTTTTTCCTCACTCCCACTTGCTACCAGTGCTGTGAAAGCTCTGCACTGGTGGCAACCAGTAAAGCCATTGTGGAGCCTGATTGATTTTTTCAATGCAAACTGATTTCCTCGTCTATTTCTGTGAAGACAAATGTTGCTAATTTCAAACATATCTGCCTATTTTTACAGCTGCGAGTCTGGAAAAAGTGATTTCATTAATATCAGTAAAGGGAAAAAACTGAAAATTTGTTTCATCACAATTTTAGGCTAATAAATCTCCTAGCATTTCTGTGATGTTTGCATCATTTGTGTCAAAAAAAAAAAGAAAAAAAAAAAACTTTTGGAGAGGAGGGCTGAAACCCGAGGAGAGCTGGAAATAGAAAACCTTTATGTTGATCAAATTTTCTTCATCAGTTTGTCAAAACGGTGCAGTTAAGTTATAAAACTTGAGTCTCAGATTTTCCTGACTGGAAGGAAAAGAAGATGGTTGCTGTGGTTACAGCTGCAAATGTTTTCGGTTATTTTCTCTACCAGCATTGTAAATTTAGAGACCGAGATATTTTTCCAGCGCTAAAAAAAAAAAAAAAAAGTTCAAGCACCACTGGTTTTCTTTCTTTGAGTTGGTTTTGGTCTGGACTTTGAATAGGCCACACTGCAACATAAATGTGTTTTGATTCATAGCAGCTCTGGCTGTTCATCTAGGATTTTAAAAAAGTAGAATATCATAAAAAAGTTCAATATTTTTTCTTTAATTTCTGGAACTGAAGCAAAATTTGTGTCATGAAAGCAGAGGCTTGAGGCTTGTCCTTTCAAGGCAGCAGGCAGCTGCACATTTACTTACAGCACTTTTTCCTTCCACTCAACTTTCTGTGAATATACTATAACTTTATCACATTCTAATTGTGTTTTCATTCTCTGTAAGCCATAACAATCAAAGTTAAAAGAAATAAAGGTCAGAAATATGTCACTCAGTGAAATACATGCAAATAAAAAAAAGCATGCCACACTCTTTAGATTTCATTTCAATTCATTCTTTTTTTTGTGAAAAACAAAATTAACATTTTCTGAGACATTGAATAGTGAGTTTTTATTCTCTGTGAGCTAAAATCACATAAATTAAAAGAAAAAAAAAATATGATTTCACTTTGTGGAATATGCAAATACAAAAGCACACCACACTTTTCAGAATTTTATTTTTTTACATAATCATCTGGGATGTCAAACTCATTTTGCTTTTGGCCACGTTTAGATTAAGAATGTCAGGCAGTATTGATAAAACACACATGAACAAACTTAAATTATGAATAAATATCAAATGTCTGCATTCAGTAAGAACCTGATGAAATTAAAAAACATTAAATCTCTAGTCACCTTGATGTAATTTGGTAGAATACAGATAAAACTGCTGCGATTTGACAGATAAAATAATATTTTAGCACATTTCTAGGTGATACTCATGCTCTACATCATTTTTATCTGTCTCAAAACACAAAAATAAACATGTTTATTTTGATGCTTGAGGTTGTAGCAAGAGCGCAAGAGGTGTGAATACTTTTCCAACCACATGTTGCAGCTTTAAAGAGCTGAGAAGTCGTGACATCTTGAGTTAAGAGTGGACCCAGAAATGAGGAGCAGCTCCTCAGAAACACGTCTGGCTTTGATCTGGAACAATAAGCCGTTCATTCACAGCCACATCGAGTCTGAAACACAAACAAAAACCCTCCATCCACACAAACACCCTCAGACCCACAGAAACTTTTACAATCAGCTCGATGGAGCTTTTCTAAACGTAGCTTTTGAATAGAATAAACGTTAAATGAGTAATCGCTGCTTTTATGGGCGGTAATTAAAAGAGTTACACTCTGGTCCACATAAAATCATGGCTCTTCTTGTTTCTGCCTCGCCTCAGGCCTGCCAAGAAGAGCTGAGTCATTTCTGCAATAACTCCTTCATGTTGGGAGATGTTGAGGGAAACTCCAGAGTGAAATGAAGAACAAAAAAAAAAAATGTCTGTACATTGAGCTGCTACCTGCTTTGAAACAAAAAAACAAAACACAGTGCACACTTAATGCTTCTTATAAAGCAGGAACCAGAGCCAAGGCGCTAAACTAAACTTGTCAGTTTGGCAGTGAGTGTTTAGAAATGCGTCTCTCTCTGGGAACGGCTCCCAGTCAATCAGTCAATCAGCAAGCAGAAGTTATCCAGATGATATCCTGATATTATCCGCTCCAGGCCGCTAGAGCCGAACTTTAACTTAAACCCACACTTAACAGAAAACAGGTGATTCAATTTTTTTTTTAAATTAGCTAATCTCTTACAAGTAATCAAATTAAGCTTAAATGTAAACAGAAATAAAATAAGTTTGACAAACTTAATTTGACTGCATGTCATAAATTAACTTTTTATTTTTTAAATTGGAGCTCGGTTCTGTTTTAGTGCACTGCTGCTTTAAGAGGATCTTTAAAACTAATTAAACTGCTATTAGCAACATAATCCTGACATCAAATATAAAAGTAGAGAAAAATGCAACATTTAATCAAATGACTGACTATGACTTATTTTTTTCTTGGGGTATAAAGATCATGTGACATAAATACTAATTTCTCTAATTTCTAAAATTATATAAATTCTACTAACTACATCCAAGGCTGTTTTAAGAAAACAAAGATAAATTTTAAGTGTAAATGTTCTTTGTTTAATCTGTCAAAATGATAAAAGAAATGCCAACTTATTAACTTTTAAAAGGCCTTATGTCTTTATTTCAGCTAAAAAGCCCAGATTTGCATTTCTGAACCTTCAAGCATCGGGTTTGCTCAGAAGATTTAACATCTCATATAATGTATTTTGTTTTGAAAGGGTTTCTGTTTTCTATGGAATACTATTTCTACCATGAAAGACAAAATAAAATCCCAACAGGATCTTATAATGATGGTTTAAGTTATAATTGTGAGAATAAAGTTATAATTGCAACTTTCAAAGTTACAGTTTTGAGATAAAAAAGTCAAATTGTTTTTCTAAGAAGGGTTGCTTCAATATCATGTAATCATGACTCTGAATCTCATGCTTATAACTTTACATCTCAAAATTTTGAATGACTCTCATAATCATTACTTTATCTAATGATAATGATTTTTGTATCTCATAATTATGACTTTGTATCTCATGACATTAAAAATCTAAATTATGAATTTCTATTGGGCTTTTATTTTTTCTTTCATGGCAGAAATGTGCTTCCATCGTTTCAACATGACCTCATTGAAAATCGATTTGCTATCAAAAGCAACATGATGCCGCCACACCTATAAACTTTTACTGAACTTCTACTGTTGCTTTACACTCATGTCCAGTAGGTGGCAGTGTGCGCCTGAAGGTTGCTTGCGATCCGCCGTAATAGAAAAGAAGAAGAACTGAACGCGTTACAGAGACGCGTTTCTCACCTGTTGCCTTAGACAACAGGTGAGAAACTCCTCCAATGACTCCTCCATCAAGTCTGTAATGTTATTTACGGGAAACAACGGACAACTCAACGTTAAAGCCTAAATCTGTAGGAGCACAAAGTCTCAGTGACTGTACCTACAAAGTGGGTGAGTAATGATTTAAATAATAATAGCTTGTAAAAATCTGCCTTCAGGAAATGCTTAAAAATAAACATTGGTATAAAGAGGGGCGTAAATGTAAATACCGCATTTACTGCAGCACGTTTTCATGCTGCCAGAGAGCTACCGTTGGAATATACACATAAAATCAAGCATAACTACATTCACTTATTGAGCTTCCATTTGACTATCAATAAGTGTCATTATGACACAAAATGGGATGTTTACGACCAGTTACCGTCGTTCAGATGACCATGTGGTGGTTTCCGTTAATCACAGTTTCATTCCGCTGCTCCATTTCTCTGTCTGGGTTGTGGAACCTTAATAAACTGTAATCCGCCCTCCAAACGCTCTGGGATTAAATGTTCCCCATTGACAACGACTTTCTATTATTTTCCTCAAAATCTGTCTGTCCGCAGCTCCTTATCGATGATGAACCCTTCCTTTACCGCCACCTGTTGGATTGGAGTGTGGGTGTCGACCAGCCGGATATGTTGACGGAAGTTAATATAAGGGGCCTGTAACAGGCATGTGCAGAAGGGGCGGCGTGGGCTTGAGCCCCTGCCCCTCCAAAGGTCTCTGCACGGCCCTGGCCTGTACTAAGGGACAAATTGCCTCTGCTCATTGGTCAGCTGCTGATAAACGCCCTGGAATGATTAATTGATGGGTGGCGTCATGTCACTTCTGATTTATAATATATATATTTATCTTTAAATCTGCTTTTGTTCTGAGTATATATGCATTTTTGTAGCCATATTGCATTCACGCTATTCCTCCTCGCATCCTGCACCCAGACAGAAAGGTGGGACCAGTACCAAAAAAATATACTCAAGTGATTTGAGTTTTTCTGTTGTGTTTATTTGGGGTTTCTGTGTGTTGTCTTGTCTTCCCCTTGATTGTTCCCAGGTGTGTCTCGTTCCCTGATTACCCTCTGTGTATTTAGTGTCACCTGTGTTTCGGGTTCTCCTCTTGGTTGGCATCAGTCTTGTCTTGCTGTTTTGCTCATGTCTCATGTTTTGGCCAGTTGCTACCAGAATTCAGTCTTAGCCTTTGGCTCATCTGTGCTGCCTGGATTTTGGGATTTTGGACTTTGCATTTCTGGATTCATCATTAAATTCACCTTTATTCATTCCAGTCTCCTCAGCATCTGCCTCATCACCTCACACCGAATTTCATAACACAAGTAAGAGAAGAAGTGCTTCTACATATTTTTACTAAAGTAAAAGTAAACGGTGACTCAAGGAAGAGTAAAAAAGTATTTGGTTAAAAATAAAAAGTCTACTCAAGTACTGAGTGACTGATCAAATTATGAATCATTTAATACGTAAAAGTTACATCATCAGACAGACCAAAATATAAGGCTAAGTGAATATTTACTGCATTTTAAGGACCAAAATGACAATAATTCCTATTCGTATAAGTAATAATTAAATAAGTTAATGTAAAATGTAGTAAGTGTAACTAGTTACTACCCCCCCTTTAGCCAAACTTTGAGTGAGCGGATCAGGCTGGCTGTGTTTACTGTTCAGTCCAGAGCGCTGATGTGATGGGACACCGAGCCGATACCGGGGCCAGAGGTTCTGATGGTTTGACCTCCAACTGCTCTGGTCGACCCAGAGATGGAGCCTGGGTCCAGACGGGGGAGAGGGGTGAGCCAGGTGACCTCTTAGCAGGTCAGCTCTGACCTCTGACCCCTCCACGGCAGGCCGTGACACTCCACTCGGTGCTTTCTCCAGGAACGCAGCAGGATGAAAGGAGCGGCTGCGTTCAGAAGAGAACCGGGTCGGCTGCTGGACATGTGGAACCCCAAAACATACAAAAAAGGTTTGTTTCGCCTTTTAGTTTTACCAGCTGAAACCACATCCTTTATTAACTGGATGAAATCACTGCAAACTTTCACTCTTTAGATGCCAAAGCCACACACTCTTGTTTTTTTCGTCCGGATCAATTTTAGCGTTTTTCACAAAACTGCAATGAAAACATTTTCTTCACAACAAATCTGGAGCCTGTCGGCTTTTTCAGATTTGAATACAACAGATATTGAGGCCATATTTGTTGAATATACTGTTAATGGTAATAATAAAATTGTTTTTGAATCACAGGGATCATGTGATCAACAACCGGATGTTACTACTGGTAGAAAAGACAAAGAAGACAACAGGAAGTGGTAGGAAGATGTTTTGTAATGACTTATCATGTGAACAAAGTTATTTACATGTGATTTTGATTCCATTTTGTTTAACTTTTCTTGCTAAATTGTTTTTTTCAGCATGAGTGGAAAATGAACACAGTTTTTTACACAATTGTAATGAAAATGCAGCTGCAGATTTTATTTCCAGTCTCATGTTTTTATGTGTGAAATCCCATGAAAAAAACTTGCATTCAGAAAATGTTCCCTCTTTATTTGTGGGTCAAATATTTCAGGTCTATTTGTAGATTTTTATCAGCAAATGATTTATAAAGAAAAAAACAATCCATGTGATTTACAATCCATCCATCCATCCATCCAACCCTCAGATACGGTTTAATAATGCAAAAAGTTGCGTTGTTTTGCTGTTTTCTGGGTAGATATACTTTTTTTTTTTAATCAGGCATATTTACAACAAATAAAATGTGAAAAACCTCAACATTGTTCCAGCTGGTGGAAGTTTGCAGATGAACATCCTTGCAGAGATTTCCCCTTTGGGCCTCTGGGTCAGCCAAGTGTTAATCTGCTCATTAGTTCGTTGGATTGATGACTGCAGGATCCTACAAAGCACAAACAAGCTGCCTGTTTTCATATCAAAAAGCCCTGCAGCTCTCTGATTTTGGCTGCACCTTGGAGCCTCCCTGAGTTGCGTATAAGCGTCGAGACGGTGGCGTGTCAGAGAGAGTTTGCCTCGGCACGTTGTCTGGCAGGGAGTGAGGCGAAGGGAAAGCGGATCTCTAACTGCGCTCACGTCCTTTCCATCAGCAACAGGAGTCACTTCAGTCATCCTTTAGACATAGTTTCACAACATATCTGGTGTAGCTTACAGGGAAGTCCATCTTCCAGAGCAACTTGTTCACTGTCAGAACAACTGTGGTTCAACAGCTTTTTTGGTAAAGTTAACGTATGATCCAAAATTCACATTTTACACGCCTTTCTTGTTCCATTTCAGTCCAAATTGGTTCTAAAAACAAACCAACTGCTTAAAAAATCTGCCCAATAATGGCAATAACTTCATGTTTTTTGGTGTCTGGAAAACGGGTCGTTTCAAAAACCTTCAGAATGTAACGTCACAAATCAGCTGACTCTGAGCGTTACCTAGCAACCCCGGTAGAATACCGCCAGTTACCTAGCAACCTTAGCTGCGCTCCAGCACGTTTGGTCGGCTGGTTTTACCTCTGTATGTGCTGTACAATGGCTGCTAGAAGAGACAAGGGTTTTGTTGTTGACTTTCTATCCAGAAATTACTTAATACAATTTTGGTTGGTTGTGCAGGAGGCTCCACTTCAGTTTTTCAAAGATGTATGGTTGTATATTTGTGCATCTGTTTGCAGCCATTTTCATGCGAGTGTAAACATTGAGTTGGGGAGAATAGATTAAATTTTTTTTTATCTAAAAATTATTTTGTGCAAAAATAAATAAAACTTGTTTTGCAGCTCATAGACCTATTCTAACCTGTTAAAGGAAGCATAGTAGGCCACCTTTACAAATATGTATTTTTCCCTAGTGGACAAAGTGCCTTATAATAGTATTCAGAACCCTTTAACATTTCCACATTTGATCACATTCTACACAATGAGCAACTATGCCAACTCAAAACAACTTTTTTACAGCTAAATTACTTAATAAATAGCCGTAAGAGCTCAACAGCAAATGTTTGTTTTTAATCTGTTGTTTAGGTTGTTTAGCCATCAGATTGGTGCAAAGTGTTATTGTTGTTTCAGGAAGCCCTGATCATTCATGAAGCTTCTCCACAAATATGGCGTTAGCGTCTGTCCTGCTGCTGCATGTTTAGCAATGAGATGCTAGTTTAGACTTCAATAGCTATGTTGATAGGCTAACGGCTAGCTCCTATTAGCATAACTTAAACACAACCACAGTCTTTTCCAGCATCCAATCAGATCGTTGTTTTTTTTATGCTGAAATTAACTCCCAGTGGACTGAGAGAAATGGTTTTGTTGCACATTGCTGTTGTTAGCTGACATGGCGTGTGCGTCAGATTTACGGGTGTACGAGAAACATGCAAATACAAATGTTCCTCTTTGGACTTTTATTATATAAAAGTCAAAAATAAAAAAGTAATTGAATGCATAAAAGATCATGTAAGAAATTCATTGAAATTAACGTGTACTGGCCCTAATTTATTTGCAAAAAAAAACACATCAATTTTATCTTTTGCTTAATAACGAAAGGGACCAACAGTAGCACTGTTGCCTTGCAGCAAGAAGCTCTTGAGTTCAAATCCCAGCATTTCTGCATGGAGTTTGCATGTTCTCCATGTGCAAATGTAGATTTTCTCTGGGTTCTCTGTCTTCCAGCTGAAACAGTCCAAATAAACTGTCAGGTTTATTTATTTGTCTAAATTGCATTTAGGTGTGTGATGGACTATAGTGGGCAGGAAATAATGCATTTTATGTAATTTTTTATTTTGATTTTTTGTACTAATACTTATTAAGCTCTAACACACAACAAATTTCATCGCAAGGTTCTTAACTGGATTCAATCTGAACCAACAAACACTTAAGTGGACAAATTTCCCTTTTTTTCTATCTAGGAGATGATTTCTTTTTAATGACAGTTAGTCTGAGACAGAGCCATAAATCAACAGATCACAGGTCTGCAAATATCTTCCTCCATCTTCACCCCCTCCAGACATTTTCCTCCCATTTAAGAAGGTGACTCATCTTCCACCAATCAAAGAGCGGCACCAATAATCGCTCACCTTGGACCTCCCCTGGTTTAGATTTGCACCTGTGATAAACGTGTCTACCGCTGAGTTTAATTGCAGCCTTTTCATCATAATTTAATGTTTGTTTCCTGTCGTTTTGGCTGCGAGTGCAAAAGGCTGTAATTTCTACATCAAGGGTGTTTTTTTATTTTTTATGAATGAGTAGCAGGTGGAGCAGACGGTGAAGAAACCATTTTACCAGCGAGATCATCTGGAAAGTGAGTTTTATTGACTGGTATTGATAAACCGTCCCACTAAACTGGCTGCTACCCTATAAGCAAACATTCGTGGAGCTCCGCTGCACAGTGAGCAAACAGGAGATAATTAGGCTAATATCTCTTTGAAGTGTAGTGCATTGCAATTAAAATAGAACAGATAAAAGATGAGACAATAATAGATCTAAGGAGGACCTTGACTGAGTGTTGTTTAACAAAGAGCATTTTGTTTGACACAGTTCTTTTTTTTTTTTTTTTTTTTCAAATCCAAAGTTAGGAGAGGAGGGAAAACAAAATTATAATCTTCATCAAGTCTGCAGCTGATTCTGTTTTTTTTTTAGTTTTTTTTTTTTTTTTTTTTTTTTCCTGCTTTCGATCAACCAGCAGTCTGAAAGCTTTCTGAATCTGCTGGTGATAAATTATGCTCTGTGTGCAGATACAACTCTTCCTTTAAACAACATGCAAAATGTAAAGTGAGAGACAACTGAATCCAGGTCACAGCTCAGCAGGAAGTCCTGCGTTTCATCTGCGGTCCAGAGGGGTCACTCTTATGAACTCATTAGGAGAAAAAAAATGCAAATGTGGTTTTTTTTCTAAGCTTTTCACTCCTTTCTGGTACTTCCATCCGGGGGATTTTTGTTCATTCAATAAAACCTTATATGTCGAGTTTGCTATTGAGAAGAGAAGAATAAAACAATGACATAAGTTTGTTCTGGTTCTGTTTACTACAAAACTGAAAATAATACAGAAATCTACAGTAAATAAGAAGCTGACGCTGTCTGTGAAAAGGATCAGGGAATGTTTTATTTGAATCAACAGTCTGCACTTGAAGGCACATCAAGTTTTTATTTTTGTCCATTTAATGTTTACAGCTCACAGCTAATAAAATTCAGTTTCTCTGAAAGTCTGTATCAAAAAACGACTTATTTGGCTGAACATTTTTTCCTTCCACTAAACTTTCCATTTGGATGCTTGGACATAGCACTGTGCATATCCAGTTTCTTTTTTTTGTTAACTCCATCCTGGTGATTTTAGCATCTACAGCAGTGATGCACGGAGGAGGCGTGTTTGATGTTGAGGGAAAGTTCTGGCGCTGCTTCATCAGTCTGTCATTTGCAGCCTAGTCATCAAGTCCCTGAACCTGAATTATTGCACAACACCTTGCCTTTACTGCAAAGACTTATTACCTCTACAAAGTTGTTTAGGAAATGGTAAAAAGTTTCACATCGGTGGAGCTTTTTACCGATTTACCTTTTAAATTAAAAAATAAAAAGATTTTAAGGAACAAGTACCATCCGAGTCCACTTGGACTCGGATGGTACAGCGAGATCCCACTCTGCTTTTTTTAAATTGGTCATAAACATAATACCTGACATGAACACCAAGGAGTCTTCATAAATGTTAATGACTGTTGTCATTCAGTAAATAATGACAGTTTTAGTGCAAAGTTATGCATTAAATGTCCATTAAAAGTATCAACTTTACACTTCATGACAACACTCATAAACATTCATGAAGACTCCTTCATTAATATTTATGTCATGTCAGTCTTAAGCGCATGCCTTCAAATAAAGTCTTACCAACAGTTATTCAAGCATTTTTTCTTTAGACTTTGGCTGCTTTTTTCACTCAATTTTTAGTTCAGTTCAGGAAATAAATCATTCTGAGGGCTGAGGTTAACCTTAGCTATCTCGGGTTAGCTCAGGTTAGGGCTGGAATGTGTTAATTTCAATTAATTATTTACAAACATTTGAATGCAAGAAATCACTTTTTTTGGTGCATATTAAAGTCGAAGCTGGAACCTTTGTATTCGCTTGTTTCTGGTACACCTGTAAATCTGACGCACAAACGACAGCCGCTAAAAACAGTGATGGACGACAAAGCCGCCTCTGTCAGCCCAGTTTGGGTTAATGTACGCTTCTAAAACGATCTGATTGGACGCTGGAAAAGACAGCTGTTGAGTTCAAGTTGTACTAAAAACAGTTAGCCTGTCAGTGAAGCTAGTTGAGCCCAAATTAGCATCTCAGTGCTAAGCATGTAGCAGCGGCGCTAACACTACTGTCACGTTTTGACAGAACGATTTGTTCAGACGTTACATAAACCTGACTGGAAAGTTGAATCTGTATCGTTTATTCTGATCATATGTGGTTTTAATTAAAATACAATTAATCAATTACAGATTGTGTAATTCAATTTTATTTGAATCCCATCACCTACTGTAACATAAGCAGGACATAATTGAGTTTAAGCTGGAAGTGATATAAATTATTTCAATTAAATCTGGATTTTTTAATTTTTTTTTTTTATTCTTCAACACTCCATCAGTGGTGTCCAAATCTTCTTTTTTTAATCACAATCAAAAAGTCATCAAGTTGAAAAGGATGTGGGCCACACAAAATATATTTTTTAATAAAAAAATTGAAAAAATAAATATCCTTGTTTTTTATTATAGTCTAAACATGCAAGGCTTTATTAAAATAAAACATATTTTAGTTATAAATGGGATCTGTAGTTTGTTCTCGATGCAAACCATTAAAGGGTCAGACGGAGGTCAGCTGCAGTCGGCTTCAGGTTCTATTGACTAAAACATTAAATAAAACAGAAATCTGCCGTAGATAAGAAGCTGATTTTGTCTGTGAAAAGGTTCAGAAAATGTTTTATCTGAATCGGGGATCTAAATTTGAAGGCCACACTTGCTTCATTCTGGTGTTGTGGTTGGAGCGGCCCCACATAACCTTCCTAAAGGCCGCAAATGGCCCCCGCACCACACTTTGGAGACCCCTGCTCAAAATAAATAAACTCACTTAAAATTAGGGTAAATTTTAAACCTTATGTTTGTCTTTTTTTTTTTTTTTTAATGCTCGGCTTGAGGTCGGACCAAACTTTGCGACTGCCATAAATTCATGTCAGTAAATTAAAATGTCTTGAAAATGTTTATTTATTGCAATAAATTAAACTCGTACTATTTATATATGAAACACACAGAGTGATGCATATCCATTTATTTCACCTTATATAACGATTACAGCTCACAGTTAATATTTTTTGATCTCTGAAATGTCTGCATGAAAACATTATTTGATAGCCAGAGAATATTTTTCTTCCACTAAACTTTCCATTTGGATGCTTGGATTCCGAACTGTGAATATTCAGTTTCTTTATTGTCATTTTTGTTGATAACTGCCAGGATAACCATGTAGGTAAAATAAAAGTTTTGTTGATTAAATCTGATAATTATTTGGATTTTTTTGGGCTGAAAGTTAAAATCCCCTAAATAAACAGAAACAAACGTTTAAAATAGGGCTGCATTACTGTTTATATAACAGGAACTTTACAAATTGATGTCCCCTCTTTAAAACATGAACCACCTTGCGGTGATTATGCTCCTATTTGTCTGATTAAGTTCAAAAGTTAATGTGATAATCTGTCAGATTGAAATGTTTTGTATTGATTTTCCGGTGAGTAGAGAGAAGATGTGTTTAATTGAAGCGGTAATCTGCTTGTTTTGGATCGCAGCGGCGGCGTCGGGCCCAGCAGGCCCGTCTCTCCTCTCCCATGCTGCCAGGCCTGAAATCTCTTCCCTGTTGATTTCCCGTCACTTCCTCCCAGCTTTATGATTTAAAACCAAATCAAAAGAAAAGGAGGTTGCTGCTGTTTGGTGAAAAAAAGTGCCGGATAATTAAATTAAATAGTGTAATGAGGTAGAACCGAGACTTTTTCCTACAGCAGGATGGGAAGGAAAACATCCAAAGCGTTTTTTTGTTACCTTTTCATTGCAGTTTTTGGCTGGAAATAAGAACTGTTTAACGTTGAGGGTCTTTCCAATGAAAGGTTAGGTTGTTCTGTGTGAAATCTGTCTAATTGGCTCTCTCTCTCTCTCTCTCTCTCTTTCTGTTTTCTTTTTTTAAGGGCTGAATCTGTACGCGCGTGGAGGAGCACGCGCTTTCCGCTATACTCTGGAATGCAGCCAGTCTCGCGCTTTGAATCCAAAACCCAAAAAGCCTTTGATCTTTTTTCCCTTTTTTTCTCCTCTCTCTCCTCGCCGTCTCCTTACCCGGAAGAGAACCCCCTTCTCTCTCTCTTTCTCTCTCTCTTTCTCTCTCTCTCAGCTGGGATGAACGCACACGTGGAAACGTTGGCTCGGATCCACACTCGGCCCAAATTTAGTCATACAAAGGGAGAGCGAGGAGGGGTGAGGGGGGAGTTGGGGATGAAAGCGGCAGCCGCCGCCAGATCAAAGGAGCCGCGGCCCCGCCCGCTGACTCCTCCCCCGCGCTTTATAAAGATCTGCCTCCAGATCCCGACTTGGATTCTCACGCAATCTCTGAGGCTCAGACGGAAAACAAGCCCGTTTTTATTCTGTGCTTTTAGTTATTTTTATTTAAAAAGTGGTTTAAGAAAAGCTTATGTATATATTTTTATTTTTAATTATTTTTGATATTAAGCTTTGATGTGAATTATGTAATCTTTAAAAACAAATAATGCAAGTGTTCATATAATTGAATCTGCCTTTATGTGTTTTAATTCGCTCCTGTTGCTTATTTTGAATAAAAACACAAAGTTTCACACAGATTAAATAATTATCTTCTCTAATGCACAGAAACAGATTATTTTGGTCCTTACTAATTTTTAATATTAATGCATTTTGTAAAATCATTTTTTTTCTGTAGAGATTTTTAAAATATTTTTTATTATGATAAAATATTACTTGTGGATTTATTTTTTACATCTTTACTCTGCAGTATTTAGATTTTTTTTTATTTATTTATTTTTTTAAATATAAAATGTAATATATTTAGTCATTTTTTATTTTTTACTCTACAGACATTGTTGCTAATTTTATTATATTAAAAATAATATCGTTTTTATTATTAATTATGCATTTATTTTTTTTTAATTCTGCAGCATTTAGCAATTATTTATGATCATTTCTATTTTATGTTCCTTAAAAACAAATTGCACTTATTTTTCAAAAACAGTCTCATTTAAGTTGACCTAAATATAACCAGATAAATGTCTTTTTTTTGCTTCGAAATGAAACTGTTTTTATTGTTTTGTGGACTTTTTGCATCAGTTTGAATGTAATTGGCTCCATTTGCTTTCTTTATTTCTCTCTCTCTCTCTCTCTCTCTCTCTCTCTCTCTCTCTCTATCTCTCTCTCTCTCTCTCTCTCTCTATCTCTCACTCTCTATCTCTCTCTCTCTATCTCTCTCTCTCTCTCTATATCTCTCTCTCTCTATA
>CAEGAD010090310.1:0-57655 GCA_903067055.1 Poeciliopsis paucimaculata
ATGGATGGATGGATGGATGGATGGATGGATGGATGGATGGATGGATGGATGGATGGATGGATGGATGGATGGATGGACATTCACCAACAGTCCCATTGTTTTGAACGGCTCTCTGCTCTGAACGATACGATTAGAGCCTCAGTCAGTGAGAGCTCTTCTTTGTATTTTACGGCTTTGCTTGCCATCAATTTTCTGCACACGCTGCAGTGGCTCTGTTTATATTATTACATTTGAAAATATATGTATTTATTTGGTGAATAGACAGAGTAGAAGAAAGGGCTGAGATTTTAGATTTTCTGACAATGGTTACATATGTTTTTCTGTAAGAAAATATAGTTCTCTGCATCACATCACCAGTTAAACTGAATTGAGTTTTGTGGTTGAAACGTGACAAAACGTGCAAAAGTTGAAGCAGCAAGAACAAGAATGAATTTGTTCAATCTTCTTAAACGTTGAAACTAAAAGTAGAATTCACATTGTTCCCCATGAGAAATGTTGGCATTGCACCTTCTACTGGGTTTTAAAGCTCTTAACATATCTCAACGTATCTTAAGTGAGTATTTTCGTCTAAAAAAACCCCTCTAAACTGTTAGTAGGTGTCTCAGCTAAAGTTGGGATGCATCAGGTCTCAAAGTGAACATTCTTCCAGATGTCCGAATCTGGATTTTACAGTATTGGTATTGGTCTAAAGGCAGATATGTTGTAGCTGAATCTGAAGTCATGTTCAGTCACTCAGGTTCAGCATGAAGGCAAAGCCAGTCAAACTTTCCATCTAAGTCTGTCAAATGAGAACCCTAACAGTGAAAAGTTACAGACATCCTGTCGATGCCTCGTCTTCTCTGTGTCACAAAGTTCAGATCTCAGCTTCAGCGGGTCAGACGTGCTGCCACTGTGTCACAATCCAGCAGTTCCAGTTGGAATCTTTGATTCAAGCTGAACAGCTGCTCGCTTGTTTTCAGAGTAAGTGACTTGACTTTAGTTTTACTTTCTAACACAGCACACAGTGCTTGAACGTCTCGAAAGGGATTGTTTGCTGTTCAGATGTTTCGCCCGTATTTGATGCCGTCACTGTGTATCACATTTTCATAATAATGAAAATGAAAAATTGTCTCGTATTAAGTTAAAAATAATGGGCAAACCCTTGCTTCCAGTCTTGGACTATTAATCAGCAGAGAAACCAGAATCGACTGGATGTTGAAGGAACAGGAACATAAAGGAAAATCAAACACAGAAGAGAAAAATGCAGTTTCTAAATAATGATTCTATTCATTGAGGACAAAATTGAAATTCAAACTAATCGGTTTTGTCATTCTTGGCGGCAGCATTTGTGGTAACATTTTGATCAGATTTCATATGGGATGTTGACTGCACCACTCCAGCACCTCCATTTTGTTTTGCTTTCATCGGACTACGATCATGACCCGATGGCCCCACATTCTCCTTCAGGATTCTCTTGTCCATGGGATAATTCAGAGTCCCACCAGTAATATCAGGCCTTCCAGGTCTTAGAGAAGCAGATCAGCTCCATACAACGCAACCTCCACCATCGTGTTAGACAACAGAGATGACGCTGCATGTCATAAGTTCCCCGAAAAATAAATACCAAATTAAAGTAAAGATACTCAAAAACGTACTGAAGTACGGTACTCCATTAAACGTAACGGTCCACCACTCATAACGGGGGAGTTCCACAATCAGTCCATGAAATATTTCCCAGAGTTCTTGGGGATCATCGAGCGGCTCTTTGGCCGACTGTGAGCCTCAACCTTTGTGTTCTTTTTGGTCTCCTCCAGGGAAGCTGCCTGTTTGTTACTGTCGAATCCTGAACACTTTGACTCAGCCCAGGGACGCCGCAGCGCTTTTCATGATGCTCTGGGTTCTGTTGGAACCTCTTAGATGAGTCACCGGAGTAACGCTGTTCCATTTGAGGATAACGGTTCTCACTGTGCCCACCATGGGCCTTTAAAGCTCTGGGAATGGACTCGTCACTGTTTCCAAGCTAATCGACAACAGTGGCTTTGATTCCCATTTGATCTGCCGCCTTTCGAGCCGTTTAATTTCTTCATGTGGCCAGAGGTTATTTCGAAGTGATTTCTTCGTTCTACGTGTCTAACACGAAACTGAAGCAAACGGTGTGGTCATTCACGATCGCTGCTTTATGAGTTTAATTTTATGGCATCGAGAAAAAAAAAAAAAAAAGAAGAAGTTTGGAGAGCTGTTGTGTCAGGAACACAAAGGAAGTCATTAGAGTCACAAAACTGCTGCCAGTTGAGCTGCAGCAGCTTGAAGTCGTCCGTTCCAATCTCGAAAATGTGTAAGGTGGGAAGACAAACACATGGATGGTTTTACTGTGATGCTTAAAGTGTCACATAAATGTAAAAAAATTATAAAAAAAGAAAAAAATGAAGCTGTCGATCTCCAAGTAGCTCAGTCGATCAGCGACTGAAACCCAACAAGGACGATTAAGAAATTCTCTCCCTTCGTTCACCCAATGAAACGATACAGGGCAAAGTTCAAAGGTCAGATATTTTAATCTCTTTCCAGGTATTAAATTAAAGCGTACATGACTATTGGTGGGGATTATTTCTACAATATTAACTTAAATTATTATTTAAAAATAGATTTAAAATAAGAGTGAAATATTGAAAACGAATTCATCTAATGTACCGGAAGCACAACCTCACACTGAAAATTAAAAACAAACTTCAATTTATTGCTCAAAAATAAAAAGCTTATAAAATCCTTTTTTTTTTCCCCTTGTTTTTTATAATTATTTTTATTTTTTCCGAATGAAAGAAAATGTTTTCCACAAGTGGCTTTTATTGCAACAGCCATCTGTTGAATAATGGCGTATCAGGCGACAGGAATGTTTGTTTAAGAGAAGAAACTAAAGATAGATAGTTTCTCCCTGTGATAGAAGGGATTAACTTGACTCTGTGTGTGTGCGTGCGTGCGTGTGTGTGTGTGTGTGTGCAATCTGTAAACTATAGATGTTTGTGTGTGTATTGATGTGCAGATGGGGAAAGTTGTTCATCTGTGATGTGAAACCTTTTCTGCCTCAGAAAGCTGAAGTGACACAAGAACAACTCGGATTCCTCCCTGTTCCCACACGAGATAATTCATTTCTGCTTTACAAAATACCCCCCAACTTTCTGTGTCTGAAAACTGTAAGCTGATAAGACCCTGAGGTTAAGCCACCAAAACCTTGACTAGCTTTAGAAGAATTTGATTTATTCCTTTCTTTGGCTCACTGAGGGTTGTGGTGTCTTTTTGAGGGAAGTAGTCAATGGGTGGTCGACTTGGTGCTTGTAGATCAGGTGAGTCCCTAACCTGGACGTTGACTTCCTGAGCAATTGTGTTCAGTTCTCACCTCCGTTCAGTGCTCTGTCTCTGCTTTCTCTCATCGAACTAGATTTCTTCATTAGAGTTTCAACTCGGCCAATCGGCGAACAGTTGTGAACGATGATGTCGATTTTCGGCGCTGGTGAAGAATTGTGGTCTGCTCTGCAGTTTTAGCGACGGCAGTGGAGGAAGTGAACAGCGCATGTTGGTCAAGCTTCCAAATATTAAATTAAGATTAGCAGCCATGTGGTTTGTGTTGACATTTCTCTCTTTGTTGGAGACGATTGTTGCTGGCAGCGCAGACAACCTCCAGTTAGCTTCATAACGCCAAGCTAGTGCATATAGGTTATATGTTCCAGGTTTCGGAAGCAGAGAGCAGACATTTTCTTCTCATCCTTTTCCCCGATGGTTTTCTCTGGATGACTGAGTTCATTTTGAGAAAACACACTTTGTTTTCTCGTTGTCCCGAGTTGAGTGTGTTACGCCTGATTCCATTTGAATCGCCTATTTCCTATTGATATATATGGCAGAGGTGATGGAATTTACTGGTTCTGTAGTCTTATCAAATTGTGATAAAATTTTACAAAAAAAAAAAAAATATATATATATAACTTGCCAATTTTTACCAGCCGGATGCTTTCTCCAGAAGATTCTCAAGGAAGACAAATACCTGCTCCCCACTGGGACACATTATCTCAGATCAGGACACCTGCCTTACATACAGGGAAAGCTGAGTAATGATGTGATGCCATATTGTTTTTATAAGGGTCCAGAAAATACCAGATTTAGTGACCAAGCATCCGTATTCCTGAAGTCCTCAGCGCTGTGCAGAGAACAGAGCATTTTTCTTAAAGTAAACGTTGAGTAATGGGAATCACGGCTCATGGAGAAGATAAGATTGCACAAACCAAATGTTGCTGCTGTTGGGAATAACCCCATCGCTCCAGCTCCAGTGTCTTTCTTCATCACAATTAATGTCTCACCGTTCGTTTACGCATCAAGTGATCCTGATTGGCTCCCTCCCACTGTCCAAAAAAAAAAATTATGCATTTGATAATTTTCCAAACTCCACCGGCATAAATAAAACGTACAAGATCGCATTTCTCTTTTCTCATCTCGAAAGATAGGCAGTCCCCCCGCCCCATTCCTTTCGGGTTTTTTTTTCTTTTTTCTTTCTTTCTTTCTTTTTTTTTTTTGTTCAACAATGGTGGAAAGCATCTGGTAACACTTGGGTGTAATTGCTGCTGAGAAACCCAGAAGATCTGAGAGGAGAAGAAAATTCCAACATGTTTTTCCTCCATCCTTCTCCTGCCCCGTTCTTGTCCGTGCTGGAATTCTACCAGCGTTTGGGCAAAAACAAATGAGAGGGGTGTTCTGAGTTAAGAAAAAAAATAAATAAATAAATAAAATAAAATAAAATAAATAAAATTAAGCGAAATACAAGAAGGGTATTTTTCAGAGACAGTGTGTGTAGAAAAGGTGTTTTCCAGAGTTAAGCCGTGAGAAGCTTAGAGTCGGTTTCATTTTCTTTGGCAGCAGTCACTAGTCCTTCTTAAAGACACAGGGCAGTAAATAGTAACACATGATCGTTAATGAATAATTAGTCTACGCTCAGCTGGTGTGGTACTTCCTTGTCTCTCCCTGTTCCAGCTGCCAGCTCTAAACATTAAGGCTGAGGCGTTTCCACACGCTGGTCAGTAGTTATCAGCTGCCACATGAACTATTTTATGCAAACCTCAAATAGCAGTCCTTATTATTATTGTTGACAGATAACACCCCAAGGATTGGAGATTTAAAAAAAAAAGAAAAAGAAAAAAAAAAAAAACATCTATTTTTCTCACTCAGGTCAAGTTTTTATGCTCATTTCATCTAGAGAAATTTGATGTAAATTGATGACATTTTCAGTTCATTTTCATTAATATTTCTCATCCATAAAATTTTCCAACCAAAAGCAATATTTCTATCACTGGTATTACATGGTTCATTCTTCATGTGTGTGTAGAAAACATGGATTGTTTACCTAGAGAGTACTAAAGGAAAAACATTTTCTCATTTAAAAAATAGTCAGAATATTACTAAATCTCAGACTCCAAAGTTTTTGTTTTCAGATGTTAAATGCTAAAGTTATTTCACAGATCAACAGGCAGAAAATGTCTTTGGTTTTTCAACTGTTATTGGGCCATGTTGAGGAGCTGAATCCAAAAGTCGACTTGTTCTCACATCTGGATGGGTTTGCTGAGAATCGGGACCAATGAGTGATGAGCAGGAGGAGAGACTCCATCAGGTCAGAAAAGAGACGGAGGCGTTAATGTTCAATTCACATGTACTTACCCTTATCAGTGTTTATTATTCAATTTACACAAATCCAAGCTTGTAACATTTAATTAATTCACTCTGTTAGAAAACTTTTTTTTTTTCCTGCTAAAACCTTTTTATGGATGAGAAATATTAATGAAAATGAACTGAAAATGTCATCAATTTACATCAAATTTCTCTAGATGAAATGAGCATAAAAACTTGACCTGAGTGAGAAAAATAGATGTTTTTTTTTTTTTCTTTTTCTTTTTTTTTTTTGATTCAGCGGTGCAAAATAGTCCTAATTCAGTTGAAAAAACATAGGCAACTTCCAACAATTATCTATTCGTAACCTAGTTTAATTACTAAAGACTGGGGGGAAAAAAACGACTTTCTGTCTTAAAGTCTTACATCCTCCAAACTAAAAGTCACGGTATCAGTGGGAGGGTGATTTAGGTTGCAAAGTTGCATCTGGCTGAAAACTGTTCATTGGAAAGATGCGATCAGAATAGAGAAGTTAGGCCTTAATTTGAGAGCCGTATTTGGAGAGAAAACCAAAAGATGAGTTTTCGGGCCTGGTTTTGTTACCACAGAACTTACCTTACAATCTATAAGTGGACTCATCTGTACCTCAACATGTCCTAAATGTGAAGCTATTTGGTGAAAACGTTGTAATGTGAGTGGATAATGACCCCAAATGAAGCAGCAGGCCTGCAACAGGATCAAAGAAAGCATAAACTCTTAGACATGCTGCAGGGTAAAAGCGACAAATCCGTCGTCTGGTGTCCCTGAATCAGCTTCTCAAGTTCTCCAGAGACCAGCTGATGACTTCAGAATGTGATTCAGGTGAACATCAACTTAATGAATCTGTCTTGGGGGGGAAAAACAGAATGTGTTCAATCAGAAGCTTCTTCAAGTTCACTGCAACACAGACCGCTACAGGAGATACTTCCTGCCAAAAGCCATCACTGTCTACAGTAACTCTTTGAAGAATCTGAATTAACATGAGTTGCAAAATCATTTAATTCCCTTTTGGGGCCAATAAAATATTTTGAACTGAATTGAATTTTATCAAGTGCATAGAGTGTCTCTGGTAACCTTAAGACACAATGCGTTTAAATATTCTGTTTAAAACATAAATAGAAAAACATAAGTATAGTTACAAAAATGAAACTTTTGTATTTGTGTTGTTGAACACAAACTTTAACAAGAACTATAGAAAATGGAGATAAGTCCAGTAAGCTCATTTATCCACAGGGGGCAATTTGTTGTGTTCATTAGCAGGAGGTTGGGCATCCTCCCTCAATCTGGTTATGAGCAGCAGTGAGTTTTCACAGGTCCAAAGATTTTATGTGATAGACCAACACAAAATAGTAGATCTTTTTGAATTGAAAAATTATGCATTTTTTTCCTTCTTTTTTTTATTTTTTATTTTTTTTTACAAAGAGAATATTCTGAAAACTGTGGTGTACATTTTGAAATATTTTCTAGAATCACCATTTCAGTGCGTCAACACCTGCAAATCATTTGGGGTACCTCTCTGTCAACTTTCCCATTCAGATTCTCTGTCGGGTTTCTGTCTGGTCTTTGACTGGGCCGTTCTGACCCTTGAGCAAGCTCCGGTCTGAACCAGCCGTCTTCACCTCCAGTCCCAGTGGGACCTGGTGTCCTGCGACGTTTAGTCTCCGCTCCGGTCCAACACACGAATCAAACGACTGTAGAACTCGGTTCAGTCCAGTTCTACAGAGTCCTGCTAATGACTGGATTACTTGAACACACACACACACACCCACGCACGCCTACACACACTGCATATTTTAGATGTGTCTCTGTTCCAAAACACCTGATGACCTCCTCTGCATGCCATCAAGTTCTGCAGAAGCCTTTTAATCACCCACTTATTGAAGTCAGGTGTGCGGCAGAAGGGAAACACTGAAACCACGCAGGGCAGAGAACCCTGAGGACCAGAAACACTGACCTTACCTAACCCTGCTCTAAAGCGTCTTCTCCCTGACCCGTCAGCTGTGTGCTTTGGTCTTCATGGTCGAGCTTATCTACTAATCTTCTCTAACACACCTCTGCAGCGTTTAAAGAAAAGCTTTAGTCCAACTCTAGTCTGTTTGCCTAGAAGGTCCAGTTTGTTTGGTGAAGTGTGAATGATCAATCCAACTCTGATGTGGACCAGAAAGCCTACAAACCCAGAGTTCACTTGGGCTCGGTTCAAGTGAACTCTGGTGCAGTTTGAATGCATGTGTGGACGCCAAGCAAACAGAAGACCGCTCCAAAACCAGGAAGTGCACTGTAGCGCAAGGCATTCTGGGTAAATACGCCAAAGACACAAGCAGGAGAAACAAAAGAGAAATCCTACAACTGCTCAAATCTGACACCATTCCATTTTGGTTTACGCTATATGAAGAAGGAAGTTGAGATCGGTGTCTTCTGCAGATGTTTTTTTCATTTCCTTCAGTGGTTCTTGGCGCAGCGCCCCCACAGGTGATGAGGGGAACAGGTTGATCAGAGGGTTTGGTTTGAAACCGAACTGCAGCAGCTGAAAATGTAAGAAATTTTGCAATTTTGGTCCCCGAATGAAACTGAGTGAAAACACTCTAACATACACATGGGAGCTCTGTTTATTAAGTGACAAATAGGCATTACTATTACTCCATTTGTTTGAGGTAATCACTATTGAAATGGACCCAGAAATGTTAGGTAGAGCGGACCTCATTTCTTTTGGTGTTTCAGAGCTGTTGACAATAGATTCTCTTTACTAAAATTATTTGGTTAAATTTACCCAACCAAATTAATGGAAATTCTTACCTCATTTTTAAATTCTGCAGATTGTTTGTACATTGTGAGTACCTCCAGGTTCATATTCAGATGGCCTCTGTAGGCTGTTTCTCCATGTTCATTCAGGGCCCTCTCTAAAAGTCGGGAAAATGTGTTTTACTTTGTAAAAAAAAAAAGAGAAAAAAAAGTAAAATCCTGCCGTTCAAACGACCTGGACGCATTTGGAAGCGAAGTACAACAGAGCTGGAAGGTTTGGGTGTTTGTTTACTCCTCAGTAAGATATACTGAGACAGAACCTGACAGCATGTTTAGCTCTTCATCTGCTGCGCGGTGACACTTTAATCAGCAGATCTCGTGGTCAGACACACATCAGACCTGCTTACAACACACACAAACACTGACCACACACACACACACACACGCACACACACACACCGATGCAGCCTTGCTATCACTGAAATAAATACTTTGCACCCACACCTTACCACATTTCGCCAACAATCCTGACCACACCAATGAGCCCACCCTGACTCCAAATCCAAATCCACCATCACAACTGACTCTAATTTAGCGTTTCAAGTCTGTGTGGCACCAGGGTGGCAGAGCGGCAGGGTGGCACTGCCGACGGGTTGTGGGTGTCTGTGGAGCCAGAGTGGGGGGGTGCATGTGCATCCAAGCTGTTAGCCAGGCTTCAAAGCACTTGTTAATTTTGCTTGGTAGAATATATAACGTTTTACACACTTGTCACTTTTCTGCAGCGAGGGATTTTTTTTTTTTTTTTTGGAGGGGGGTGTTATTGGTGTGGGGATTGTTTTCTTGTGATGCCAAATTGATTCAGTACTCTGCTGGAATGTTGCTTTGGACCTGAGCATTCAGCAATTTTCAAAATGGTGTTTGGAACAAAGTAACTCCAGTTTTAATAAATGAAGAAAAAACAAAATTTCTCTCTCTCTCTATATATATATGTATATATATATATATATATATATATATATATATATATATATATATAACAGGCTTCGCAATAATAGGAGAGCAATTGTTCTTTTTAAAGGGGGACGCATGGAAACATTTAAAACTTTTCTTTAAAAAACAACAACAAAAAAAAAAAAGCCTGTAAACCAAAATGACAAAAACAAAACATCATCTCTGACTCAGTTTTAATGATATCGTTTTATGTGCAAATTAAAGCGTCAAATAAAAATTTTGTGGAATGAGGGCAATGAATTCATATCTTTCCAGTTCGTTAAATTATATTTGATCGACTTCAAACGAGCCGTTTTGGCTTCTTTCTTTTTCTTTTTTAAAACCGACTTCTAAAACTGGAGCAAGAGATAATGGGGTAAAAATGAGTTTCGATGGAGGCTCCGATGTTTGAAACGCAGCACTGGACTCTTTGCCCATTGAGAATTATTAAACTATTTTTCTCCCAGACGATCTGTGCAAAATGTTGGACCCATCCCCCAAATGGCTGGATCTACTGTGGGCGGAGCATGTGGGCGGAGCCTATCGGCATGTCGTCTGCTATTGAACATTCATTTGGAGAAACTTTATATCCACAAGTGAACTCACAAGCGCGCACTCACACAGTATGCTTTTCTATCTTCAGAAAGACTTAGCGTTGACTTCTATTCATTTTTCACTCATTTCTATGGCCTAACCTTTAACCTAAACCAAACCATTACCAGTAAACATAACCTAGCTCTGGTTCTGCTCTGCATCCCCAGAACCAGAACCAAACATGGAGAAGCAGCATTCAGCTCCTGTGCAAGACAAATCTGGAACAAACTTCTTGAAAACTACAAAATAACCGAAACACAGAGTTCCTTTAAATCTTGGCTAAACCACTTCCTGTTTCGAGTTGCTTTGGAAACATAAGAACTGGAACACTGACCAACATATTTTGACGAGCATTGACGATTTTGATGACGGCACTCGACAAAATGTAAAGTTTGTTGCTGGTTTCACCGTTGGTGACTGTATGATGTTTTTATGAATTTTGAAAATGTTGTGATGATGTACTGTAAAACATTTGAGCCGCATTTAGTTGTGTCTACTATCTTCTATTCTTTGTCAAATTTTAGATTTCGAACCTAAATGTTTGTGAAAGATAAACTTACGGGAGTAAGATGTGCTAAACTTTTATTCATTTCGTCAAACCTCCAAGAGTTGAATAAGAGTGCTAACCTAAAAACTAGAGTTTTAGCACTTAAAAAAAAACTGAAAGAAGAAAAAGAGACAGGAGTGGGAACTATTTTCCAGAGTTCGTAGCGACACATTTTTGTATCCTGTGTTGCACCGTTAGTGAGATGGAAGTGGGTTACATTGATATAACTCCTGTGCCATCACTGGGGTGAAGCTTCATTTTAAAGCAACTGTCAGTTTCTACAGTTTGAGGATAACACCTGCTCTGAAATTTTGTTCATTCAATTTGAGCAAGAATTTATAGGTATTTATTTTCAACTTGGTATTGTGAGTGGAATTCATGGAGGAATGTGTGTCTTTCAAGTAGGTGAAGCAAGTTTTATTTCTTGCATATTCTTAAATTGTCTGGTTTAAACCAGCTTTAAGTTAAAACACATTTCAAGATTAATGAACTTACAAAACAATGTTTAGACAACTTGTCTCTCTGTTAAATCGACTTCATGAACTTGAATTTATGAGCTAAAACCAAAAGACTTTTCTTGAGTTGTCAAGGCAACAGGTGGACTTTCATTTTCAAGTTGAACCAACTTCAAATGTTTTACAGTGTGTGAACGACTTCGAACTGCCTTGGTGCTGAAATGTGATGCACCAATGCATCACATTTCAGTAATAATGTAAACTTCCATTGATTGATTAACTCAATTTGCACCTTAGTCCAAAACCTAACCCAAATAATCCTCTTCTTCAGGAATCATAAGGAAAACACGGTCCCCACAATGAACACACACTCAGGAGCTAATGAGTATATAAATGTTTAATACAGATCTGGTGTATTGCAGAGAGCTCTTAATGAGTCTGGATTTTTATTGTTATAAGTGCATGTAGTTTTTTTTCTCTCTCTCTTTCTGCAGGTGTAGAATCAGATTCCTACTGTGTTTTGTTTTCTCTCCATCCATCTTTCTCTACTCATCACCCACTTTTCCTCTTAACTTTGTACCCCTCTTTTCCCTTTCTTTTCTCGCTCTCTCTTTCTGTCTCCGTTTCCATTGCATAAACTGCGTAAAGTGAACCATTATAGCTAAAGCTGCAATGCTCCACTTGCTACTGTAAATCTGCTGGGCTTCTCCAGACCACAATTCTGATTGCTGCACTGCAGAGCAGCACACATATAGAGAACGGAAAACATTACAAGTTAAGTCGAGGTGTAAAATCCAGGCATTTTGGAAGAGAGAGAGGCCCAAAGCAAAACAGACTCTAAACCGTACTTACGAGGCGACGTGAGGTGGTTCTCTACAAAACCTTCAGGCTCACTTTACTCTGACCAAAGTGCTTTAGGAATGGTAAGACAGAAATCTTTGTTCAGTAACATCTATATGAGAGGGGAAATGGTTCTGGTTTGTAGATAGCATCTGATGGTTGAGTTAACATCCAGCAGGCCCCAAGCTTCCCCTCCTGGCAGCTCAATGAAAATGAGCTTTGGATTTTTTTATTTTTTTTTAAACCTCCCCTTTAGTTGCATTTGGCTTAAAGGGATGATTATTAGTGATGCCAAATCGATGCGTGTTTTTAAAATCGCTCTTTTAATAAATATACGTAGGAGCGCAAAAAAAAAAAAAAGAGCCAACTTTGGATTGATTTAGCGACAGTACATGATATTGGAGCTTTTTTTTTTTTTTTTAATTATTTTTATGTCATAAGCTGAGAATTTGTTCTTGGCTGGATATTGAGCCAGGAAATGGTTTCACCACCTGACCAACCATTTTACTAACAGTGTCACACAGACGGTTAAACAGGAGCACAGTCTGTCACAGTTATTAAACTAAAGACGTTTTCAAACCACAGTTGGTAAGTTAACATTATCCACATTATGCTGGTAAGATTGCTACCAAAATGTTAAGTATGACATAAAGTATTGGTCTTGATAATAATAACCACGTCCGTCCAGAAACGTCTATTGAAAAGCTGATTTTGTGTATTTGTTTAATTTATTTTTCATGGCTACGTATAGCAAGCATTTTGAGAGAGAGTGACCCAAAGCCTGTTTTTAAAACAGAAAATACATTTCTTGAACCAAGACAAGAAGAACCTCATCACCTTTCTAAAATAATGGCCGGAGATATTGTTTTTTGCCTAAAGTGATTTTTGTTCAGGGGTGTCCAAAGTGCGGCCCGGGAGCTGTTTGTGGCCTCTGGCCCGATTCAGTCCGACCCTTGAGTCATACAAATTAGACTCACAACACAGGCGCATGGAGACGTTTCTATTTAACTAGAGCAAAACTATTAAAACCTTTTCCAATTAAAGAAGTCATCTTTTAAGCTTTCTTCAGTAGAGGAAAAAAAATAAATCAGTGAAGTGAAATTATGTGAAAACCTTTTATACCTTCAACGACTCCAACACATTCTTTCCTCCAAATCAATCTATTAGTAAAAATATTACCCGCTTTGTTTATTGTTGAGCAGAAACAAAATCCTCAATAAAACATGGTTTTAGTTGAAACATTTATTTATTTATTTTAATTTGATCCAGAAGCACCCTTGAGGTGATGATTTTGGTCCATGTAGCAAAATGTTTGGATCATCTTTTAGCAAGAAATGACTTAGGCCTTTATCTTAAAAAGTAGATGTCTTCTTTAAATAAAGAAAAATCCTTTGGAATGTGTAATAAAATAACATCCTTTCCTACAGAAATAAAAATAATTTTAAAAAATCTGCCTACTTTATTTACTTTTTTGGCTTCTTTCTCTTCCTCTTTTCACTCAATGGTTTGGACTCCGCTGGCTTTCTGCTCAACACACACAGATCTGGTGAATTGGAAAGAGCTCTAGAGATTAGGGTGATTGCCAAGAGGCCTTCCACCCTCACAGACTTGCAGCTCATCACCAAAGAGAAATGATCAAACTAATAATTAAGTCGGACAAAAAGATGGTCAACGATTATAAGATTGTTGATCGCTGTAAAGCCAACAAAGAATTTTCAGCTGATTCTTAAATGCGGAAGAAATTATTGTCAACATTGCCATTAAATGAAAAAAGAATGCAATCAAAAAGGTTTTTTTCTATTTAAACCGATGCATCTTCTACAGTGTTTGCTTCCTGTAGAAACGAATGTCTCATTTCAAATCACAAACTCCTCGGTACAAAGGGAATAATTGTAGATCTGAATCTGTCAGCTGTGTGCCAAACTTTGTGAATATTTTTCGTTAACCGTTTACAGTCACTGCTGCTCAGTTTATCTCACGTATCCTTCTGACTCAGTCATAAATTCTGGGGTTCTTTGTCTGTGAAAGGGGTGTGGATCTCCACTATGCACACACGCACACCTACACACACACGCCCACACGTGCACACACACACACACATAGCCTTCATGTGCAGTCTGTGGTGACCACTGCCCTCTACAGGTTAAAGCAGGCAGTAAATACCAAGCATTTTCTGATTTTTGTTTGTTTCTCAGAAGCTTCTGCAACCAAATTCATTTCATAACCAAAGTACAGATTAAAAATATCACACCAGGATTTATGAATTAATTCTCCGTGTCTTTCAAGCAGCAGTTAACACATCAACATCATTTCTAAAACTGCATAAATAATTTCAACCTTTCTTCAAGTGCACGCAGGATTTTGCATGCTTAAATTTTGGCCTCTTTAAATGTGTTGCTTATTAAGCAGTAAAAAAATCTCATGCAAAAATCACTAAGTAAAAGTGGAATTCACTATATGTTATAGTCACAGAGAATTATTTCTAGAATTTTTTAAAACTTTTTTACAATTTACACATGGCCTATGGTTGAGTAAGAACAATTTCTGAAGTGACTGTTTGAAAAGAAATCTGACGGACGTCACCTTTAACCGCAGAGCCTCTAAACCCGCCTCCCAGCTGAGCCTGCTGGTGTTTGAGGAACAGCAGCATCATTTTTAAAATGCTTAGAAAAAGAAAAAGAAAGAAAGAAAATAAACATGATGGAGTTACAAATATCCTATTATTTCTCTATTTAGTTACTTCCTCTTCCTGAGCTGCAGCAGGTCATGAATATTTTTGAAACAGTCCAGATGATTGGTCAGCTCGTTGTCAGGTGTTAAAGGTTTATTATATGAGCCAAAGTGGGTTCGTGTGTTCTGCATAATAGATACTTTGATGTGGTAAAATAAATGAAATAATCTTCCAATAAGACTTTACCATATCACAGAGTTCAATGTCAAATATTGACTGGAATATTTTAGGAACATTAATTATGACACTTTTTGTTTTTAACAGCACAATGCATGCTATGAATGCACTTATTCATTTTATTTGGACAATAAAATGCCGATGTGTCTATTTGCTGAACTGTGGTTTTTCTGAGACTCAATACAAATTATTATGAAAACACGTGACGCGACAATTTCTGCAGGAGTAGCGATTTCCTATTTTCTATGTTGTTCCTGTCCAGCGGTGCTCAGCAAGCAGGAAGACTTGTGAAAACAGGTAAACAGTTACACTGTTGAACTTTGGCATCAGGAGCGCATTTCATCTTCAGACTCTTGGTACCAGTTGTAACAAAGACATGACGCAAAGACGACGATCGTCTTGTCCTGTCGCAAAAAGGAATTGGTCAATTAATCGCCTGATCAGTTCAAATGAGCCTGGAAATTCCCATCCTTGATGAATATTTTGGAAGGCCAGTTTGGTTTACGGAGACGTCATAATCCATTTTACTTATGGTTTCGATTGTGTGTATTTTCAAATTCCGTTTCGTTCATTGTTTTTAGTTGTGTTTCATTTTGCATATTTCATATGTCTTCCAGTTCCGGTGGGTTAGGGTTAGTATAGATATCGAAGCTTTACAAATCAAATCAAACATACTGAGTAAATAGGTCAGTGATTATTTTTCTCCCCTTTTGATTATCGATTAAAAAACACATTAAAATAAGGACCTATTGAGGTTTAATATTTTCTACTCATCTACAGCTTTTTATGAACTCTGTCTCATAAATGATATTTTCCTGAATGAAAATAGAAACTGCATCTATGTGTGTGTTTTTTTTTTTTAACATGTTGAGTGATGAAGTGGTAAACACCAGGAAGCTGCTGACTTTTGCCCTGAGGCTCCACGGGGGGAGAAACATTTTCCCTTCATACGAAACCTTTGATCACACACCCTTTAATCACTTCCTGTAGATTATACAGTATACATGCACCCTGGCACTGCCCCCACTCTGTGTGAGCGTGTGTGTGTGTGTGTGTGCACCGTGCGTTATGGCTTGAAGGCAGCCAGGGGGAGATGCAGTCATCCAGCCTGATGGCAGACAGCGATAGGGAAGAAAATGAGACAGAGGCATGATATCATCAAAGAGTGACAACCGGAGCGAGTTATAAATACACCGGGCTGAAAGCAATGAGCCGCTTGGAGCTGACCAACTGACTCAGCACATTTACGTCCTGCAAAGATCCATCACTGGAGCTCCAGCTCGAGCTATTTCATCTGTCATGGCCGACGAATACAGCGGTCACGGTCTGTGAGTGCAGCTAAATGTGCAGAGAAGCATTGATGGAATTAAAGTCTTCAGTTTTGCTTGTAATTATATATATATATATATATATAAAAAAATAATAATAAAAAAAATAAAATAAACAAACTGCTGTGTTTGTGTTTTTGTTGTTTTTAGACTGAGATCTAAAAAAATAAAAAAAATTAAAAATGAGTCGACATCTCCAGTGGGAGGTCAGAAGCGAAAACAATTCCACAAATCTGAAATAAAAAACAACAAATAACTACTCCAATGGATTTCCAAAAATATGCATTGCGAGTCTTTTACCGAGCAAACTTAACGTGTGTATGCGTGTGCGTGTGTGTTTTCATCCTACCAGTTTACACAAACACTGTGGTGGGTTCCACTTTACGCCCACTACAGGGCGACTGCATGCAGATCGTCAGAAGACCCCCCCCCCGCCCCCCAAAAAAAAAAACACAAACACACACACACACACAGGCGCCACTGGAGCAGTCACCACACCCTCTGCTTCTTCAAACCCAGCCATCATCCAGGACCCTGGCAGGACCACAGCCACCTACACACTGCACACAACTCCCGTTCTGTCAGGGAGCATTCACCGGGTCATCTGACACATGGCACCGTGATCACAAAGCTGACTCCACGTGGGCCCATGTGGAGTCTGGGTGTTTCAGGGGGCAGGGCGTGACCTCTACCAGGTCAGCTCTTAAAAGACGCAAATGCACTGGTGGGAAAGGAGATGGAGCTGGTGAGGTTACGTAAGACCGGCTAGACGTAGCAGGTCTCGCCTCCAACCAAAGCCGGGACCCTGGAAGTCAACTCCTGAAGAAGACGGCTCACATGGGCTCTCTAAGAAGTGTATTTGTTCATTTTATGGACTTATTTACATTAATCTCACTTAATTATTTTTGGTTTAGTGTTGACGACTTACTTTCTTGTGTGGAAGTAATTTAAAAGTTGCACATATTTAAGGTAGAGGAACTTTTAACTTTGGCTTTTCTTGAAACAATTAAGTTCAAAGCCCTGTTTGTAGCCTAAGTCTGTCGTCATGACGAAGCTTCACCACGGACAGATCCTGAACCAACCAGGGTGCTGTGGTGGCGCAGCGGTTCAGCACAACCCACATAAGGAGACCTCAGTCCTCCAAACTACCGTCGCAGGATCCATTCTCAGCCTGATAACCTTTACTGCATGTCTTTCCTGTCTAATTACTCTCCTATAAAGGCCACCTGAGCTAAAAAAAGGTCCTTTATTAGTTCACTTCTTTATTTGAAGTAAACTAGATGATTTTACTAAGACTGACTTAAATTTGTCAACTGAAACCAAATTTAAAACATCTAGTTGGATAAACTTTATTGAATTACTTGTTACCAATTGAAGCAATTTTTTCCCCATCAATGGTTGCAGTGAACCCACACACACACGCACGCACACGCACATGCACACACACACACACACACGCCCACCCCCGCACACACACACACACACCTCCCTCCCACCTCAGTTTGTCAAAATGTGACAAAAGCCGACACAGCAGAAGCGTGCTGAATAAAAACGCTGTCTGGGTCTACAGAGACCACGCCCGCTGCAGATGCAACACCGACCTGAGACCCAACATCACCAGCTCTGTTTCTATTATCCATAAAATTGCACAAATTGAAATGAAGCTGCTGTAGACGTTTCTGATTACACCAGAACCGGTGCCCTTCTCTACTGTGTTCTCGGGAAGTAGGAATCTGACTTGGGGTCAGAAGAAACTGCTTTCATTTTAATGAAAATGTTTTTTGAGTTTTGCGAGACCAAAGTTGTTTCAGGCACAAAGTGAAGAGGACTCTGAGGCAACAGATCAGGCTGACAGATCAAAAGCCAAGACTGTCATCATCGGACTCTTCACTTAGTACTGATGTTGAGTTTAAATGTATTGTAGGTCATGAAAATGGAAACATCACTAGGAAAACTATTTTGCTTGAAATACCAAACATCAAAATCAAAATGAGATTCTTGACCGCTCTAGACTGGTCATCTGGAGAGAATACAGGCTTTCCTTGTTCTAGTATCTCATTAAACCATGTCTGTATGTTAAATGAGACCTTCATTGTCCCTAACCTTGCTTTGCTCTAACCTGTGTTAAAGTATCATTGCAGCTAGAGAGGGATATCTATCTATCTATCTATCTATCTATCTATCTATCTATCTATCTATCTATCTATCTATCTATCTATCTATCTATCTATCCATCCATCCATCCATCCATCCATCCATCCATCCATCCATCCATCCATCCATCCAGCCATCCATCCCTGCTTGTCCTTGCAGGGTTGTGGCGGTCACTAGCATGGAGACATGGTACACCATGGACTAGACTGCAAGAAGTCCATTAAAATGACTTGTACGATTTAATTCTTAATAAGTGCAAAAAAACGCAAATCCTATTCTTTAAGCATTGTGTCAAAGAGTGGCCAGAAAACCATGCAATTATGGCTGATGTCAGATTACCTAAGAACCCAAAGTCATCATATTCATAACAAGTATCCAACATGTGATATCCGTATAAAGCAAGCTGTCCCCTGAAGGGGTCAGAGGTTTGTTAGCGAACATTGAAGAACAAACAGCATCATGGAGAGGAAGAGACACAGACTGCAGACAGGGAGGAATTTAAAGCAGGATTCAGTTCCAACTCAACACAACATCTGAATATCTCAAGCCATCGTCTGAAAATAGAGAAGAGAAGCAAAACTGCAAAGGTAAGCGTCAATGACAGGAACAGCTGAGTGGGTCAGTGACTTCCTCTGTTCAGGAGTTGTGGAGATTGAAGCTTCTGTTCCATACAGGACACACACCTGGCCTGTATGGAAGACTGGCCATTAAAAGGGTGTTTAATGTTAATTAATGTGCTTTTCCACAGCTTTAAAAAGAATTGATAACAATGTATGCCTTGAATAAAGTTGCATCTTAGAAACAAATCTGGTCGTTATCTTTTTATTTCCAACATTTGGTATGTGGAGCTCATCGTAATGGCCCCTGGGCCCCTCAGCCCCACCACTCCTGCTGGTCAGTTGAAACATGAGAAATGCCGACCCAGCAGCAGGGTGCGGTGCTGACTGGACCAGCTGTCGGTGTCCACACAGCGACACACCCTGCTGCGCTGCAAGGGCCTCCGGGTCGGTCCCAGCTCCCCCACATGTCCAAGATCAACAGCGGTTCCGCTGGCTGTCGGGCCGTGGTCCTGGCTGGGAAGTACCTGTCCGGTCCCGGCCGATGTTCCACGGGGCTCTCCGGGACCTCGGGCCGGCAGCGGGGCCAGCTGTGTGCCGCTCAGCGCCGGACCGGGAGCTCCACTGCAGCCCGCATGGGAGGGCGAGCAGCGGCCGCGGGGCAGCAGGACAGTCCCGGGTATTCCTCCGCCGCTGACCGACATGCGCTGGCGAACCGGAACTTAATTTACCGGGACGTGAAGGCTTTCCTGAGCGAGGTCGGCGGGGATCCTCGCGAGGCTCGGTACTGGCTGACCCAGTTCCAGAGAGCGAACTTATCCCAGTCTCCTGCTTTTGCTGTGCTGGAGGTAAACTTGACTTTATTGGTTAACAATGAAACAACCGAGAGGTTTGTGTTTTCTAGCTTTTTAAATTCATTCCAAACTGAACATACCTTCAGGGAGTTTGACTTAATGACTTAATGTAGTTTTTGATTGTTGATTCTCTGTTGCATGACTTTGTGTTTTTGTGTTTATTATGTAAAGCACTTTGAAATGCTTTGCTGCTGAAATGTGCTGTACAAATAAAATTTGATTGATTGATTGATTGATTGATTGTGCCACAAGGACCAGACTGAAATGTCCATATCAAAATAAACAAAATAGTTTTCACACATCTGTTCCTTATCATTAATTTTGTTTTTAATATTGCACTATTTATTTAAAATTTGTTATCTAGTATAACAAAGCTTTCTAAACATCCTATCATGTTTTGTTTTGTTTTTTTTCTGTACAGAAACAGTTTTATAGATGTTTCTCATAGCAACAGTGTAATAATTTCTTTCTCAGCTCATGGCTCAGTTTCTGACACAACCACTAGTTTGTGTCTGGGGAAAAGTTTTTTTTTTTTTCACATCTAGCTGTTTTGTAATTTAAATCAGCTCCACCAGGCTTACATTGTAATTACAGATAGCCAGAGGAAAGCAGTTTAATGTTAAGATGTCCTGCCATGCAGCAGTAGCAGCTCATGTGATCAACCCGCCAGTAACCAGAACTGCACCCTGGCCCCAGTGAACCGTCCCGTCCGACCCAAACGTCGGATCGGTCCTGCAGGACACGTCCCTGCTCAGAGTTAGAAACAAATTAAGTTCCACACAAAATGAAAAACAATTCCAAAGTAAAATTTGTTTTTTTAGTTCTTTAAAAAAATGTTTATGACATTATTTCTAGACATGTCGTCATATGTAGAAAAAAATAACCCAAAATGTCAGGACTGTGTGTGGTGACAGAACACACTTCCTGGAACACACAGCTTAAAGTTGACTGTTTTTAAATCACTTATCTACACAAAAATAAAATTAAAATAAAAGCTGATTTTATTCCTCTTGCAGTGACCAAAGTCCTACTTTTGAACTCTAAACATTTTTGTGTCTCTTCGAGGTGGACGGCTTGGTATTCCAGAGCAGGGAGTCGGTACAGAGCCTGGCCTTTGGCCTGTCCTTCCTGCAGCGGATGGACATGAAGCCTGTGGTGGTGATGGGCTGCTCCTACAACCAGGAATCAGGGTCCGGAGAAGCAGCCACTGGGTCTTGGTGCACCAGAGGGCTGGTGGAGCGGTGCCAGCAGCTCACTGAAGCTCTGCAGCTACACTCAGCAACCGTCCTGCCGTTCTTCTCTGCAGAGTCCTTCCTGCAGCTGCATGAGGCACCACAAGGCAGCAGGTTAGGACAAAACTTGTTTTACAGAGAGGAGTCTCTGACCTGCCGACTTCTACAATAGACAACGTGGATGATTACCCATGATAACAATGATAATGCAATCATTTTCCCTTCAAGATGTCCCATGTGGTTTTTGTGTGGACGGAAGGCCAAATTTCATAAAAATGTATTAGTTTTCCCAAATACCCGACTGCATGTGGACAGCAAACATTTCTGCACCTGGTCTGCAGAGCAGATCGTCAGGCTTACCGTCCCTAGACTAGTACAGGTCAAGGGTCAGAAAGGGGAAGCTTAGCATCACTGCAGACCCCACACAAACTGTTCAGTCTTTTATTTAGGGGTGTCAGAATGTAATGTGCCTGAATATTAGTCTGTGCCACCCTCAGATTTTTATTAGTACTTTAACTTTCACTTCTTGTTCATCACATAACATCACAAAACACATCAAAGTTAACAGGTGGAAGGGAAGAAAATGTAACGACATTCAAGCGGGATGAAATACGTTTACTGTGATTCCAAAATGTCATGACAAACGTCCATGTTTCCCAGCGTTGATGCTTTCCTTCTCCTTCTGTTGCTAATAGATTTCTATCCTTTCCTCTGCAGTGCTCCACACTCCATTTCTGTGGACATCAGCCTCCTCCAGTGGAGTCTGGACTGTGGGACCATCCCGCTGGTCTGTCCAGTTGGGAGGGACGGACAAGGATGCTCGCTGGTGCTGGACCCAACGGAGGTCACGGCGGCCATTTGCCGAGCCCTGCAGCCCCTCAAAGTCATGTTTCTGAACAACTCGGGAGGCCTGCGGGGCCAAAAACACAAGGCACAGAACCGGCCCTCGTGCATGCCCGTCGAATATGAATACGCACTGCTTACTCATGTATGCCGCTCTCCGTTTGAGTGACAGGTACTGGACACGGTGTCACTGCCCACTGACCTGCCTGGTCTGTCTGCAGCGGAGTGGCTGAGCCAAGTGGAGCGCCGCAGGGTGACCACCATCGCCAGACTGCTAAATCAGCTACCGACAGAGTCCTCAGCTGTGATCACCTCTGCAGACACTCTGCTGACTGAGCTCTTCAGCCACCGGGGTGAGGCCTGCGAGCACCAGGCAATGGCCACCCATGTTTGACTTTTTCACAGCATTCTGATCGGGGGGGGTGGCGGGCCAGCACCCTCCAATGCCCCACCATTTTTTACTTTTTCAACGAATTATCATATTTTCGCCCAAAAAAAAAAAAAAAAAAAAAAAAAAAAAATCAGATCAAAATGGGAGGCGTATCCGATTGGTTTCAAAGCGGCAGCAGTCTGAACGGTCATGTCGCATTTTACGGAGCCACTTAGTGGACATGGAGGATTTTTTTTTTTTTCCTCTGCATTCTCTCGCAATAATGTACTGATCAGTTCATGTGGCATAATTCAATTATGTAAGTCTTTCATATGGTGGATAGGAGCTGAGAAATTGAGATTTTAAACAAAGCAGTATTTTTCTCAGATGTCTTTTTTTTTTTGATAGTCTGAAACATGAAGAGTCACAAAGAAGCAAAAACAAAGATAATCTAGAAGAAGTATTTCAGAGCTCTGTGTGCAGCAGGCAGGGGGGTCTGAGTTGAGACTGGATTGCATCGGTTTTTGACCCGCAGAATATCTTCTTAATTTAGTCATTTGTTTTCTGTCTTGCGTTTCATGTCAGGTTCTGGGACACTTTTCAAAAACGGCGACCCCATACACAGGTCAGTAAATATCACACAAGCCCCGGTAACCTGATCCGTGCATCATAATCCAAAATTAACCCCCCGTCACGAATGGAACGGAAATCCCTCGACACACTGCTTCAGACCTACACACACACACACACACAACGTTTCTGTTGCTCTGTTCTTTGCGCAGGTACACCTCTCTGGATGAGATCGACGTGGAGCGTCTGCTGACTCTCATCAACAAGTCGTTCGGTAAAACTCTGAGGCAGGATTACGTGGAGACTCTGAAGGGATGGATGCACTGCGTCTACCTCTCTGAAGGGTGGGTTCAAGTAGCGCAAGGGGAAAAAAATATGACAAGGTCAAGCTGTTAATGTGCATTTCATTTCTCAAAAATATATACAATAAATATGAAAGAAACTATCACAGCAAAGTAAAGACAGTAACGGACATGAAGCCTTTCGGCCACTTGATCTGTCCGTCGTCTTCCCTGGCATTCATGCTCTCTGTGTTCCCATCTACTGGTTTGGAGCAAATCAACCAGGCGGCGTAAGGAGTAATTTTGCCTCATGTTGGCGTTTCAAATGGCTGTCATAAACAGGAAGTAGAGGTTGCTAACTAGCATTGACCGGACATTTCCGGAGATGCCGAGAGAGTCCTCCGATCCAAGTGTGAACTTTTCCAATTTCCATGCCTCTGCTAAAGGCACAGACCCACCACCAGATGGAAGCACTCACTGCGTCAGCACTTATTCAGCAAAAGTGTTTCCTTCTCCCCGTTTACTCATGAACTCTTTTTCAGAGAAACCAAAACCCAGCTGAAGCGAGAGTAAAATCTTTTCCTATAAGATTGAGAAAATTCTTCCGAATGTTGCCGTTTCTGTCAGCCTTTTCTAATGTGATACTTAAACATACACATAAAAAAAATGTTTGATGAAAACAGCCACGTAAATGAAAGGCACTCTGTACTTTTCAGATAGGAAAACATGCCATTTTCCTTCCTTGTCACAACACTGCTCTTAATTTGTGTTGATCTGTCTCCTAAAGTCTCGTCGATTGCGGTTTGTGGCTGTAATCCTGTGTCGGATCAGCGGCAACGTGTGTGAGAACGTACACACCCATTTTTGCTTTAATGTCCTCCCCTCAGCTACAGCGCGGCGGCCATCATCACGATGGAGCCCGTCAACGGTGGGACCCCCTACCTGGACAAGTTTGTGGTGAGCAGCAGTAAGCAGGGGCAGGGCACCAGCCACATCCTGTGGGAGTGCGTCCGACAGGATCTGGGCAAGCTGTTCTGGAGGTCAAAGGCCACCAACAGGATCAACCCGTGGTTAGTCCCACACAAAAAATATTATCGTGGCGTCAAGTTGACGTACTCTTATTAAATACAGTCTGGAACTGCTTTTGAAATTTGTTCAGCCTTCAGTGGGAGATTTGATCAATTACTTCAAGCAGTACTGTCTAATCTGAAGCTCTATTCCTCATAAAGGAGCCAGTAGCTTGTAGGAGGTTGCTTTTGGATTCATAAGTGTTCCTTAACGAAAGAGGATTCTTGGTCATTTGGTGGTTTGCAGCACTGAGGTCTTTGTTTAAAAATGCCAGGAAGGAAAGGCATCACACGTAGAGTCAAAAGTAAGGACTGATGCCAAGCACGGTGTATCAGTGAAGAGTCCTAAAGCTTCAGTAAAGTTGGAAACAACTAAGAGCTCCAAAGCCTCCATTATGTTGCGAAAAGATGATAAAGTCTAACAGAAGCCAACAGCTGCAAGCTGTTTAGTCGTTGGATGCTGTGTTCGGTTCCAATGCGTCGTTGGGTTCTGACCTGAAAACAATCAGCTGGGCTGAGCAGGAAGCATCAGATCACAGCCTCCACCTGCTTTTTGTCCTCCTCTTGTCCAGGTACTTTAAGCACTGTGACGGCAGCTTTGTAAACGGAGTGTGGACCGTCTTCTGGTTTGGCCTGACCGACATCAGAGACTCGTACGCGCTGGTGGAGCACGCCAAGAGCCTCCCCGACTCATTCCAAAGCTGCTGCCTCACCTCCAGCCAGCAGCCTGCTGCTCCTCCTGCTGCTGCTTCCTGAACTGCTGCTACTCATTCGATGGATTTTGTGGCAATTCAGCTTTGGAGACCAACTACAAAATCAATGACTCGATTCTGATTTTGGACGTTTTCTCCTTTCCTGGACTTTTCTCAAAAAAAAAACAAAAAACCCTTGCTGCAAAATTCTTTAGCATTTGGGACATGAATTCAAAAAGTATTTGGATCAAACTAAGAAATAAATCAATAAAATGATGACAAAAAAGTCATAATATTATGGGAATAAAGTCGACATAATAGGAAAAGGAGGTTGTGATAATATTATGTTAAGGTCATAATATTTTTAAAATAATGTGGTAACTTTATTTTTGTACAACTTTATACTCGTAACATTATGACTTAATTCTCATAATTTCTGACTTTATTCTTGCAATTTTATTTCTTTTTTTATTATTATTTACTTAATACTCGTGGCTCACTGACTAACTGTCAGGAATATTCTTATTTGGGTTTATCCTAAAGTAAAGCTGGGGACAGATTTAAAATATGGATTTGCATGAAAGCACCAAAGGTTTGGATTTCTAAATGAAAAATATCACCCAGCTACTTTGCAATGCAGTCTCCAGAACTGAAAAACAAGAACAAAAAAAAACATCTCACGTCTAAAAGCACCCAGGGGCCATTAAGCTGCCTTTGTTTTTGCCCATGAAAAGGTCTAATTATTCTGTTCATCTGTCTGTGGTCCCTTCTGGACAGCAACAAATGTCACAGTTAAGATTTGATGTTTGTAACTGAAAGAACAAGTACAAAATACATACAGCTGGAATTTGCCACATAGCCGCTAACTTACACAGCAGTATGTTTGATTAAAGAGAGAAACGGCAGCATCCTTTTGTATTTAGAGTTCTGAAAACGAGGTCTACGCTAAGTAAATAAATAAAATATATTTATTAAATAAAAAAAATAAAAAAAGTATTTATTTGGCTTAATTCAGACAGAAACTGAAGTATTAGGAGAAAAGAAAAAGGGATTTGCTTTCACTCCAAATCCAAAATCCAACTTGGGTGTCATATTAATAGTGACTTCCGAGGCGAATTAAACATAATTTTTTTTTAAAAAAACACATAATTAGGATAGCAATACATTATTTAATTACATGGTAAATTAAGCTAGTCAATAAAGGAGCAGTGTGTTCACAAAAGTTGACAAGTTGCTTTAAATGAAGCCAATGGCGGCTTTTAAACAGTGACACGCGACCTGAATGCATTTTTCACATTCTGAAAATGACATTATTTGTCATAATTCGTCGAAACGTTTGACGGTATCCCATGGAGACGAAGCAGGCTCGAGCCACTCCCCAGAGGAAAAACAACAGAGCTGTCATGGACGGTCGCAGCCAGAAGGTGGCGGTAAAGCAACCCAAACGATGCCAGTGAACCCTGACGTACAGGAAGAAGACGTGAACTTCCGGGTCAGCGCAATAACCAAGCAATGGCGGAGGAAGGACCGGGTCGAGCAGCCAAAGCGACGCCTACAGCCGCAGAGATGCTGCTCCTCCGCCGCCGACAGGAGCTCGACTACTTCCAGAAGAACGCGGCGCGGATCCGGAGCAGGAACCTGCTGACCGGCCTGGGCATCGGAGCGTTCGTGGTGGGCATCTGTATCCTTCACAGTTCACTTCCACAACAAGTGGATGACTGAAGGAGCAAGATGTCTGGAAGAGCTGGAAGTCAAAACTTACATTTTGTCAGTGATAATGTTGACATAAAGACATAAACAACTTTAAAATGATACCAAGGTCATGTGTGTAGGTTAAAAGAGATGAGCTTGAAAAGCAGGAAGTTTTATTCCTCAATTTGCTCTGTGAATAGTTGTAACCTAAAATGTTTATTTTAGTTTTGATATGGTTAGTTTTGAACGTTATTTTGAAAACAGTGACAGGGAACTTACTGCCCTGCAACATAAAGACTTTAGTCAAACAAACTGTGTGATAAAAGCTCCAGAGATGAAGACTGAAGTCCTGACTTATTGATCACAGGTACAACTAAGCATCATCTATTTACATCATCTATTATTTACTCCTTTAAAACATTAATTTTACGCGATTTGTTCACTAAAATATATATATATTTTTAAAAAGGATGTAGAAAATGCAGCAAATTCCATCCTTCACCTTATGGCTGATAATGACTCCTTATCAATTAATATTTAATCAATCAGTCAACTTCAAATTAACTTGTTAATCGATTATCTTAATCGATTACTATTAGATCTACTATTAGATACATTTCATACTGGACAATAAACAGACTGAATGTTCTGCTTGGTTTTGTTTCTTTTTTTGTTTGTTTGTTTTGTTTTGGGTGTTTTTTTCCCCCTGTACGAAGAAATCCTCCACCACAATTTGCTAAAAATTTTTTTTGCAGAATTTATGCAATAAACTCACAATTACACATTAGTGCAGAAACAGTGCAGTGATCTGTTGGATTTTGCATGAATTTCCACAATTGTGGAATCGCTAAAAAGTGATTGATGCAATTCGGCAGACAGCAGATAAAAACTGCCTTGATTCGATTGATAAAATAATATTTAATCACACAACTGTTACCTTGAAGGTTCTGTTTACGTGCCCCTGTGGTGTACATTAGCAGCTACGGCGCGCCGTATGGCTCTCGGGATCTTCAGTTTATTTTTCTGTGCAAAAACAAGCATTGAACAATCACAGGACATTTTAGTAAAATTCTGAAACGTTTGCATTCAGCCCTGTTTGCTTTGATAGGCTTCAGCATTCAGACAGGCTGTTAGATCAGAGATGATCACTGCTGATGAGATTTGCTTTAACCAGCCCTCCGTCAGTCAGCTACACCATCTTGTCAGTCAAACAGGAGAGGATCGTGGAGGAGCTGGATGAAGAGGCCAGGATCCACATCATGAGGGGCCCGCGGACGGGGGCCAACTCCTGATCAGGAGCTCAGCTGGGCAAACATGCGGATCCATTTCTTCTACACATTTTATTCCACTGATTGCATAAAGTCTGCTGATAAATGTTTAGTTTCTCCTATTTTGAACATTAATAAAAAACTGCTAACACAAGTGATACATGTGTTCATTCTGACGTAAGAATGCTGTAATGAAATAAAGTTGTAAAATCCGTGAAAGTATTTTCTGTTTTGTTTTTTTATATATCCTGAAAGGCGTCTTCAGATATTTAGTCAATAACCACAAGTATGGCATTGATATTCAGAAAATTATGTCCCAATCAAACAGATCCCAGGAAAACAAAGAGATGGTTAAACAAACAAACCGTAATATGTGCAGTGAAGGTAAATGTGTTTTATTAGGAGTAGTTCAAGAAATCAAAAGGTTCAAGCAAAACAAGCAATCTTGGGCAGTCGCATATAAAGCCATCCATCACTCCCAGTGAGCCGTGCCTCATTTCCCAGTAAACAAATAAGACAGGAAATCGGAGACCATGGAACTGTCACCGAAGGAAATGAGAAATGAATCTTAGTGCTGTTTGGATTGGAACAACAGATACAAGACAAGTTTATGTGACCTCAGAGAAACTGTATACATAATATCCATCCATCCATCCATCCATTTTCCTTCACCTTTGTCCCTAGTGGGGTCGGGAGTTTCTGGTGCCGATCTCCAGCTGCGTTCCGGGCGAGAGGCGGGGTCACCCTGGACAGGTCGCCAATCTGTCGCAGGGCAACACAGAAACAAACAAGACAAACAACCATGCACACACACATTTAATGGGTGTAAATATTTTTTTCTAGGCTCAGCAAGGTCTTCTAAAGCCGCTCAGGCAAAGCAAAGGCTCTGATTTGTCAATATCCTCTGCTTTGGTTGATTTTCATATGAAGTAAGAGTTAGAGCAGTGCCGTGATTGGTTGATGAAGTCCTTTTACCGAGTGTACTTACAGAAACAAACATGACCTCATTGATTCAAAGCTCTCCAACTGCTGCTGCAGCCTGAGGTGAGTTCAGACATCGTCCAGTGAAGCTTTTACAGGAATGGCGTCTTAAAAGTCAGGCAGGTTTGTCGAGAAAAAACTAGAAGATGAAGACAAAAAGTGGCTTTTATGGTTGATTACTAATGTGCAGTTTGAACTTTTACTGATGTCTGTACCATCTATGGATTACTTGCAGCGTATAGGATAAATTGTTTAGTTATTGTATGATTGCCTTAGCTAGCAACTTGTGCTTTTGAAGAATGGAGAAAAGATTTGGTCAAGACCGAGAAGGTAGCCAAGAGTTACTCCAAAGGTCCCAGAAGTAATCCTATGTGAATTTCCATGTAAGCTCTCTGTAGATACCCAATTGTTACCACAAAAGTCTTCTGTTAGTGCCAGAAGACCCTTGAGGTCTGGTTCTCTGCATCCCCAGAACCAAACATGGAGAAGAATCATTCAGCTTCTATGCACCTCAAATCTGGAACAAATTCCAGAAAACTGCAGCCAAAACACTGAGTTCCTTTCAAGCTAGACTTAAAAATTCAGCTGAACCACTAAAAATGAAGCATTGATGTGTAACGATGGCACTTGACAAAATGGAATGTTTCAACAGTTGACTGTTCTGTGACTCTGTACTTTGGTGTTTTTATGATGCAAAGCACTTTGAACTGCCTTGTTGCTGAAATGTTCCATACGAATAAGATTGATTGATTGATTGATTGATTGATTGATTGATTGATTGATTGATTGATTGATTGATTGATTGATCATCATAATGCTCATCTGATTCCAGGCGGAGACATTATGAGGACCATCTTGGTCGCCGTCCCATTGATGTCTGTCCTTTACTCTGCCTGTGGGCAGCATTTGGGCCTCAGAGAAGGAAACTTTACATTTTATGAAATACAGAAACCTTGGAGCGAAGCCCAGGCCTCCTGCAGGGAGCATCACACTGACCTGATCACTATCAGGACAGAAACGGACATTCAGGTGCTGGATGGTACCAGGGGCTGGATTGGACTGCACAGACACAACAGCACGAGCGACTGGAAATGGTCCAGAAGAGACGAGACGGCAACCTTCCTCAACTGGGATGACAATGGTGACGAGACGAATTCTGTGCAGTAAATGTTGCAGTGACGTCTGCAATTAGCTAAACCTTTTTTATGTTGGGGTGGAGCTTTTTTTTTTTTTTTCCAGGCTCGCTTTAGAAAAACGTACAGAGTTGATTGTATTTATTGTGTTTCAGAAAGTGGGAGTGAGTATGGAGGGAGGGGGAAGGGAACAATAGGAAGGAAGGACAAAAAGGATGAAGAAAATACATATAATTTTCCAAACTCTTATTTTCTTTGTCCATATACTCAGTGAGACCAGGGAGTTGAAATCAAATTATATGTCAAGCCTATATAAAATATATCTGTTTATGTCCACAGGAATTTATTTTTTATCAGTAAAATGTCTAACATAACATAACTTCTATTGCGATAAACTAAGAAATATATTTGCAGGTAGACACTTTAGAAGGTTTATTTAGAAAATATGTGTGAATATACTTTAGGTTTAATAGGTAGTGGCTTAATAGTCTTAATAATAGGATAAGAGAGTTTCTTTTTTTTAAAGTTCTACTCTCTAGCAGAATCTTGCTCGAGAGTGCAGTATGATTTATTCTTCAATGTAGAGGTATACTAAAAACGTACATACTCTTACGTCTGTTTTCCTTTCTCATAGAACCGTCACAAAATGAGCACTGTGTCTTTCAGCGGCCGCTCACGAAAAAGTGGTCGAGTGTCCCGTGTGACGCAACACGAGTCTTCATTTGCTACGATGACGGGCTGGTTCTGGTGAAGGAGAATAAGACGTGGGAGGAGGCGTTGGAGCACTGCAGGACTCTGAACAAAGTCAACAGCTATGACCTGGCAACCCTCGTCACCCCCGACGACCACAACTTTGCACGAGAGACGACCCAACTGGCAACCACTGAGGAGGTGGGCTGCAGACCCTGACAATACGACACTCTGTGTTGCTTTTGCTAACCAGTTCACCCTCTGTTTTTATGTTGACCTCCCTGCTACATGTCGGTAGGTGTGGACGGGCCTGCGTTACCTTGGTGATGAGTGGTTCTGGGTGGGCGGAGAACCGGTGCAGTACCAGAACATTCCAAGCTGCCCAGCTGAGAGGTGTGGAGTCCTGGAGAAGAACAGCAACTCATTATTTGGGATCAGAGACTGCAGCCAGAGAAGGAACTTCTTCTGTTACTTAAAATCTAAAATCTTGTAGAAAAACTTATGAAAAGAGGCTCTTCATTCATCCAACTTAAAGTAGATGGATGGATGGATGGATGGATGGATGGATGGATGGATGGATGGATGGATGGCAAGAATAAGTCTACCTTTCTATTCTACCTTAATAGAAAGAACAGGTTCATTCTTGACTGAAAACTTTCTATTTGACTCAACATGGACAGACTCTTGTAACATGTTGCAATAGATAATAAATTTTATATAAACTCATTTTTAATTTTTACCAAAAAAATCAGAGTGCAAAATTGTACTGACTCATGCACACTGACTTTCTTATATTTTAATTGGATCACATGTTTTAATACAGAAAATTGTGTTAAGCATTATGTTGTTAGTAGAATCCTCGGAATTATTTGTAAATAATAAATAAGCTGTGGTAGAAAATTTAAAAATGTCATGTTTTTTTTCGGACATTATCCATTGTCACTTGCAACTTGATACACACAAAGCAACTTTGTGCTTTTTCTGTTGAACAGCCTCAATCTCACAAGATTTGAGTTTTACTGAAAGTTAAACTCAAAGATGTGAAAGGAAGAAACGGCAACTAAAGCGAACTTGTGGCATTTGGCCACAGAGAGAAACTGGCCTGGGCGTAAAGACAGGATGAGAACATATCTGCTTAACAAATGCCGTGTCTTGCGCAGCTTAAAGGAATGAAAGAATTTGAATATTCTTTGCATTTCAAAGACAGCATTCAAAACTGACAAAGAAAAATTTACCTTGGAGACATGCAATGTCAATATACAAAAAAAGACAAAAAAAACCCAACCCACAAGCAACAAAAATAAAAAAGAAAACCAATTTTGCTTTTATGTGTTGATTTAAAAGAAAGAACAAGAAAATACCAGCTGCAGAAATTCAGCTGAGATGGCAGGGAACTTCACAAAAACTATATTTTCAGGGTTGACAAAAACAAAATGTTGAAGGTTTATAAGAAATACTTAGTTGGCTCAAAGAAATCAGAATCGAAAATGTGTTTATTTTACAGCACATTTAATCTCTGAACACTGATATGTGACGAGGTTTTCCTCAGTGGATTACAGGCCTGGTCAGCCATCAGGCTGAGCGTTGCTTTGTTTTGTTTTGTTTTTGTAACACATGGCAAAGACGAGTTAAAGAGTCTTTTAGGTGACCCGGTCAGAATCAGTCAGGGAGACGGAGGACAGGAGTCTTTACTTTATCCTCTGGAACTCTGGATCTATTTCCTGTCTTTATCAGTCTACACGCCAACAGCTTCAACAAATAAAACGACAAGTCACATATAAAGGATCAAAACACATTTTTGGCATTATAACTAGTATGAAACAACCGAAGAGCAAAATAATAATTATACTTAAAAAATCATATTTATTTTGTTTGCCATTTTTTTTAAGTCTTTCCAGTTGGTGTTTAGGTTTTGTTACTAATATCTTTGAATAACAATTACCGACTGATATTTTCCAAATTTCCTGTCAACTGTAAACATTTTTTATCTCAAAAACACAGCAGTGTCCCCTGCAAGTTTTCTGGGGGGGAAACCTTGTGTGAAATATGAAGAAAAGCAGAATGTGTTTGACTAAAGGTCCTATGGATATAGCATATCATTAATGTTTAAAAAGCATGTTTTGAAATGGGACAGGATTGATTTGGACAATGTTTGCCTGACTTAATCCTGACAACCAGGACGGATTTAGTAAAGCAGGAAACGAAGGAGCTTCTTGCCGCAGGGCAGCAGCGCATTTGAACATCACATTTCCCTATACAAATAATGAGAGGTTTACAGTCATACAAAGACATGCTACTATTTTATCAGTCCAACCTGTCGACTTTGATGCCGCATGCATCCCTAGCTTAATAAAGCCAATTAAACAATTAGAAAATCATCTTCAGATGTCTTAGCATGAAGCTGCCCTGATCCCAACCAGCTTCTCCACATGCTGCTCGAGGACAACACGTTTTGCATTTATTCTGGACATAAAAAAACATTTCAATTAAAATAAATCTGCAGGGGATCTAGTTACAAACACTGCTGTATGTGGACAGTTTGAGAAGTTTGGTTTAAAGGCGTGAAACAGAAGTTGGAGGCGCAGAGAGGCAGCTTGGTGAGTGGTGTGGTTGTCGGGGGAATCTGCATTTTTTTTAAAATTTTTTATGAAGTTCTTTGATTGGACGGTGGAGACATTTTACTGGGTGTAAACACAGAGAATCAGCATTACCTACCAGAAGAAGAAGAAGAGCCGCAAAAACCTGTACAGCCTGAGGTGAGTCCAGATGTATTATTTAGGATTATGGATAAAGTGTCACTGGAGCAGACAGAATGTTTTAAAACTCTCTTAAATATATGATCACCAATGAAATATTCTTTGACATTTATTAGTTGATATAATCCATATTGAGTTCAGATTGGTTCTGATCCTGTGTGTGCAGAGGTTTTAGGATAGCTTTAAAACACAGGAAAAACCAGTGTTAAAGTTTTCTTTTACAATTGAAAGTCAAACTTCATGAGGATTTTAAATCAAACACACGGAGAGCACGATTAATGGGCCACAGAAGGAACAAATACAAATCTACAGAAACAACAAAATACACAAAAAGGAGGACAAATGGTAAACTGGCCATTTCTGGCAATTATTTCCAGATTATTATTATATGTTTCCTGTTTGAGTTAATCTGGAATCACACAGAGATGTTTTGGGTGGGAATAAAACGAAACAAAATAAGAACAAAACGGAATATAAGTTGAGGTGGCTGAGGCACCTGGTCAGGATGCCTCCTGGACGCCTCCCTGGTGAGGCGTTCAAGCACATCCAACCGGGAGGAGGCCCAGGACACGCTGGAGGGAATGTGTCTCTTGGCTGGCCTGGGAACGCCTTGGGATTCCCCTGGAAGAGCTGGAACAAATGGCTGGGGAGAGGGAAGTCTGGGCCTCCCTTCTGAAGCTGGGATGGATGGATGGATGGATGGATGGATGGATGGATGATATTATTGTGTTATTTTCCTCTCTCCTCCTCCTGTCCTGCGGTGGCGTCAACTGTCGTACTGAGATGATGTTCAGTATAATATGAGCCGTGATGACGATTACACTGATTTGTTTGTGTTGCTGATTGTTGGAAAATGTGAAAATTGTGGGGCGAGCAAACACGTTTCATGTTTACATCTACACTTGTATTTCTGCATTTACCTGCATTGTATGTTCTGTGGCGAAACACGTCGCCGTTTCTCTAACTAAATTTGTTTCTAAAGGTGCAACAGGCACAAAAATCCCACCAGATGGCAGTAAGAACCTGCACGAAATCAAAGCATAAATGTCCCAAAGTGAAGTTACATTTCAAACTCACATGAGTATAAACTAGCAGTTTTGTATTAATGTGAGTACCTGTGTGCTGTTTCTCATCCAGGTGCTCCTTTTTTTGGAACATGTCAACATTTCTCTCCATCCTTTTACAGCCTTTAGATATTTTAGTGCTTAATGCTTAAAGCTGCAAAATGTAACTTTTATATTTAAAAAAAGTTATTTTTTTTACATATTTGTTGAAACTGTCGCTATTGTCATCAGACAGTATAATATCAGGCAGATAATATGGGAGAAAAAAAAATCTAACTCCTCTGCCTTCTCCCAGTGCTAGCTAGAGACAACCAATCAGAGCCAGGAGGAAGTCACAGCGCTGTCAATCACCCTCTGTGTGGCGCTCCTCGTTCCCCCACCCCCACATTTCTCTCTGATACGCTGCAGCTTCTTTCTGCCTAGTTAGCATAGCCACCAATGACGGATGAATGGACGGTTTTCCTGAAACAGTAAGTTGTTATTTTAGCAAATTTAGAAGCGAGTACACAGGATTGATTGACAGCATTAAGCCCCTCCTCCTGGCTCTGAGTGTTTCTTCAGCCAACAATAGTAGCTCAGGGAGGAGGTGGAGGAGATTATCTGTGTCAAAGTCAACTGCCACAACATGGTGACGGTTTTAACAAATATGTCAAAAACATGTTTTCTTATTAAAATAAAATCTACAAGCTGCAGCTTTAATAACATGCATATCTGATCCCAGGTGTTTGGATGGCCTTCGGTGGAAACATGATTTGGTTTGTCTTCATCTTTGTCCCCTTGGTGCTGACCATTCATCCTGTCAGGAGCCAACAGACCAGACTCAACAATCTGACCTTTCAATATTATTATGAATGGGCCACTTGGCAAAAGGCTCAGTCTGCCTGTCGAGAGAAACACAGCGACCTGACCACCATCAGAAAAGAACAAGAAATGCAAGCTTATTCCGGCGGCCGAGGCTGGATCGGATTGTACCGCGAGAGCAATGACGGCCCGTGGAAATGGTCCGGTGGAGAGGAGATTGCAACCTTCTTCAACTGGGGACATGGTAAGCAGAGCAACTCAGTGATATTTATTCATCAGCTTTTTTTTTTTGTTTGTTTTTTTTTTGTTGTTTTTTGCACTGTTATTCAATTAAATACAATTCAATAAAAATAATTAAAAAAATTATTTAATCCAAAGAGGATAGTTAAATGTACTTGAGCTAATGTCCAAGTTTCCTAAAAAGGTTGTTGTAGATGTAACACTGCAGTACCTCGGTGTTTCTGCAGAAGCTGTTGAGTCAGATCAGACAGGAGCCAGTTAAACAATTGGATGTTCCAACAGAACAATAATTCAAAACACACCTAATAATAAAACTGCTCTTAGAACAGAACAAGGAGGAGGATGTTTAGCTTCTTACATGACAGATTCAAAGCCCCAAACACTCGAGACTCTGTTTCAAAGTGCTATGCAAGAGAAAAAAAACTATTTAAATCAAACTTGCTAATGGACATCTGACTATAGATGTTGCTTAGTTAGATATCTAAGAGACGTCTTACTGTATATATTTGAACCACTACCAATTTTCCAGGTTTTCCCACACTTGCAGCACATGTAGAAATCTTTCATTTTAATCATAAGCACTCTTCACCTGTGAGTGACGGAATCTAAAACAATATAGTCTATACAAACACACTATGGTTTTTTTTTTAAGTAATTCATTTGCCTTTCGTTGCACAGGCATGATGACATCAGCTACTCTCTGATCTAAATAACTGATTTAATAGAATCCTCATCCTTGTGCTGTTTGCAGAACCAAAAGACGGCGACCACTGTGTCTATCAGTACCAAAGCAAATGGTGGAGTGACAGATGTGACGTTTCACATACGTACATGTGTTATGACGAGGAGCTGGTTCTGGTGAAGGAGAATAAGACGTGGGAGGAGGCGTTGGAGCACTGCAGGTCTCTGAAAGAAGGGAAGAGTTACGACCTGGCAACCCTGATCACCCCCGACGACCACAACTACGCACAAGAGAGAGCCCAGCACGCCACCACTGAGGAGGTGGGCCGCTGTTTACCCTGCATCGATGCTGCTGACCGACTCATCCTCCTGCTTTGTGGTGCATCTTAACCCTGCATTGACCCTTGATCTTAACGTTCTGTTTACTCCCCTTGTCCTACGGGTCCAAAATGACCCGCCTTAACAAAAACCCCAAAATAAAGCGGCTTACTTGAATTTGAAATCCAAAATCTAAGTCAATAATCTGCAACTTTTTTTTGTCAACAGTTCTTTCTTTTATGCTGTTTAGGACGTCAGTTATGAAAATACGTCTCTCATACAACATCCTTCAAAATGAAATGTTGAAGATGTTTAACATAAGAACATCTTCAACATAAAATGTTGACCATAAGATGTTCAAAATCTTATGTTTAACATCCTGCAAGATGTCAAATAATTTTGTAGGACTTATGTTCATCTTGCAGATCAAGATGTTCAAACTCTTATGTCTAACATAAGAGTTAGACATAAGAGTCTAACTCTTATGTTAGACTCTTATGTGTAACATAAGAGTCTACAATGTAAAAATACATTGTATTTTTACATTGTAAAAATACAATGTCACATAACAGTTGGATTTGGGTGACTTCGGGCTGCAGTGTGAACGTAACCTCTCTATTTTAAGCCACATGAGGGCAGCATGTCACCACTGTATTCATGTGGTTCTTGTCTGCTACATGTCTGCAGGTGTGGACGGGTCTGCGTTACCTGGGCGATGAGTGGGTCTGGAGTGCTGGAGAACCGGTGCAGTATCCGGACACGCCGGGCTGCCCAGGGAGCAGGTGTGGCGCCCTGGAGAAGAAAAGCGGCTCCCTGTTTGGGATCAGAGACTGCAGCCAGAGGAAGAACTTCTTCTGCTATGTGAAACCTGCTGGTGGCTGAGAGGCTCTGAGGTTCTTCACACACAACATCCTGCTGTCTGTAACAACGCAGAAGATTTAGAAACACTGTTTAATACGTACGCTAACATTATACACAGGTTTAGTCAAAGATGTATATACAATAAAATAGAGCTACCACTCACGATTATTGTCCTATCAGTTACTGAGACAATTAATCAATCAAATCAATAAATGCCACATTCTGCAGATTTTTCATTTAAGCACTGAAGCTTATTTTCTAAAATTTTAATTATATAAGAAAATGCAGATAAACAAATAATTCACTTTCTTTTTTTTTTAAATGTGAAAATGAACATCTTATTGCCTAACATGCAACAACATCATTCCTTAAATGAATGCTTGATTATTTGTAGCAAAGGAAGCATCTGCAGTTAAAAGATCCTTCAAACATCAACATGTGAGAAGCTCAGTTCTTTCTGCTTGACTTTAACGTCTGTACAGTATAGGACTGATCTGGGGATATTTTTTTTGTTTTTTTGGATTAATTAATTAATAACTGGATAGCAACATTTGCTAAATATAGCAGATTTAAGCTGATATGAACCTGATAAGGCTAAAACTGCCACTTGAGTAGAAGAACATATCTACAGGCAGAGAGGAGATTTTCATTATGCTACATGAAAATATTTGTAAAGTTTTGACTAAACGACTGCTCTGACTGAGTTGTGTTGTCTATGCATGAGTCTGTTTGCTTTGTGGTTGCAACGTTACAAATGTCAAAGAATCTTAAATGAGGAGCTGGAAGTATCTTCACAACACACCATAAAATGAAATCCATGGATCTTCAACTAATCCATCAAATTACTGTCACTGGACGTTTCCTGGAGAAATACAGAACTATACAGCCACATAGAAACAGATGGTAATCATGTTAATAAGCATGTCCTGGTTTTACAAATTAAATGTGTCCACATTTATTTGCATGGTGATACCGAAAGCCAGGCAAAACGCGGTGAAGTTTGATGCAAACAGCTTTTAACAGATACATTTGATCGGTGAATACAGACATATTTTTTAGAAAACTGTGTTGTGATTCACTTCTTTAGCCATCACATGATCTGTCCTGGTTTAGGTGTCTGTTGTCAGATCCCACACAATTACTTTTATGTTGATGTGAAATTGAATTTCTTGCAGTTTTTGGTTTCATTTTACATTTCATGTTAGTAAATTACTTCTGATTACCTACAAATGATTTATTTTGGGGTTTTTTTCATTAGCCCTTCTCCTTTCCATCTGGGTCATTCTTGTCATCACAAACAACTTCTTCTGTCAAAAATATATTTTCCTGTGACTGTCTGCATAATGTGATGTATCAATGCCTCACACACACGCACCCACGCCCACACACGCACACACACACTGTTGGGTTAAAGCTTTCCAACCTGCTGCAGAGTTAAATATGAACAGTGTAAGTTAATAAAAAATACTGCATCCAGAAGAATTCTAACAGATTTAAAAGTTATGATTTTGCCTGTAACTGAAGATAAAAAACTGTTAATATTTATTTGTGTTGTTGGTACAAGCAGTTGGATGTTTAAGTTTATTTTTAAAGTCCAAATTGGAATATTATTGAACCTTTGAATGAATAGACTTCCTTTGGAAATTTAAGTCAGAATAAGTTTGTGTATGAGTCACTTTCTCTTAAAGCTTTCATTTCAGTTTAGTATATGACATTGTTAAGTTAATAAATCTCATTACGGTCTACAATGTGTTTGTGTGACTTTTATTTCCTTTAACAAATTACTGAAAAATGATTTTGCTATCTGTCTGTCTGTCTGTCTGTCTGTCTGTCTGACTGACTGACTGACTGACTGACTGCCATCTATAACAATAATTTTATTTCTCAGTCTGGGATTCTTTCTGTAGTTCTCCAGTCTCTTGCTACCTTCTAAAAACATGCGCAGTGTTTCAACAAATCATGGTAATTTGTCCAGTTGTGTTCTGGTGGTGTAAAACAAAATATTTGCCTCCATAAACACTCCTGTTTTTGTCTTTTAAAAAAAAATAAAAAACCCCACTTAAATGTTTGAAATTTAAAGACAGAGTTAATACAAAGGCCATTTATTTAATTATGATTTTGTTCATTCAGGGTAAAACTGCTGTTCAAACCAACCTGACAATCACACCCTTCCCCGTGCTCTCTCTGCCTTTCACTAATAATATATCAATATGAATTCTGAAATGAATGAGCTTCATTGCATTCAGTTCTCGTCCATTTTCCTCTTAAGCTCTGGTTTGAAGTAAACAAGGCCAGGTTTTAATGTTAAAGCCACCAAATAATCTGGAAAATCAGGGATGTCCCAGAGCGGTCACACAGAGAGCCATCCATCACTCCCAGTGAGCCACACCTCAGAGCCCAGTAAGCAAATAGGCAGGAAACTGGAGTCCATTGAATCGTGACACGTGTAAATGAAGTAAAGACAATTTTACAAAGCATGACTATGCTTTTCTGTGAAACAAGTGTATGAAATATATATATATATATACAAATATATATATATAGACAGAGAGCGAGAGAGAGAGAGAGATCTATAGTTCAGTCTTGATTTCATCAGGCCAGAGAATCTTATTTCTCAGACTGGGAGTCTTTCACGTGTTATTTATCAAACTATGCAGGTTTTCATCCATCAGGCCTCTCTGCCATGAAGCCTCGCCTGGTGGACGGCTGCAGTGATAGTTGTGGAGCTTTCGCCCGTCTCTCTGCTGCATCTCTGGAGCCACAGTGACCTTTGGCAAAAAGACCAGGTCAAGAAAGAGTTCTGCTCCTAACAAACTGCTTCCATGTAAGAACCATGGAGGCCACTGTGCTCTTAGGAACCTGGAGTTCTGCAGAAGTTCTTGTGGAACCTTGTCCAGATCTTTTGTACACCTTGCCACAGTTCTGTCTCTGAGTCATTGAGCAGCTCCTTCCACCTCATGATTTACTCTGACATGAACTGTGAGGTCTTACAGATGGGTGTGTGTCTTTCTCTATCAAGTCCAGTCAGCTTAATTAAACACAGCTGGACTCCAATGAAGGAGTAGAACCATTTCAGTGAGGATCAGAAGAAGTGGACAGCATGTGAGTTAAATATGAGCGTCACAGCAAAGAGTCTCAATACTTATGCCCGTTTCAATTTTTCTTTTTCAATAAGTTTGCAAAAATTCCCATGTTTCTGTTTTTTTCTCTCAAGATGTGATGCTGAGTGTACATTGATGAGGTTTTTGATTTTAGCAAAAACACTGGAACATTTACAGAGGCCTGAATCCATTCTGTACCCACTATACACAGACATAGAAATAGAGCCAGCAAATCTGTCTGCAACCAGCAATCTGTATGACGTTTTAAAGTATGTAATACATGTAGAGTTAACTCCATGGCATTTTTCTACAAATAGACAAGCTGGAAAGTGGAGTACATTACAATGGTAACGATTTTGATGATGACTTTTGAGAAAATGTAATGTTTTTTTTTTTGTTTGTTTGTTTGTTTGTTTGTTTTTGATGGTTTCATTATCGGTTACGTTGTTATCATGTAAAGCATTTTGAACTGCCTGGTTACTGAATGTGCTCTATCAATAAACTTGACTTGACTACCTACTTTGTCTTTTTAATGTTGGTATTTTGACATGCAGCTGCCCAAAGAATCAAAAGAGACACGGACAGGATTTCAAAAGACACAAGAGTGTCTGACTAGCAGCAGGAATCTGTTTAACAAATGCAATGTTTTGTCTGTCACTGAAGTATTGAAGTATTTGAATGTTTGTAAATTCAAAAACATGACATTCAAATTCAATGACATATCCCCTGAAACAAGATACAAGTGATGCTTGTAAAAGGCTTATATTTAACCACATTAACAGTAATGAGGACACCGGTGGATAACATGGAGGGTAACAGCTCATGGGTTTTTAGCAACATTAAGCAAATCAGAAACAAAAAGATCACTTAAGGACAGAATTTGGCTTTCATCTTCCTCTTGACTCATAAAACGGCATCATTGAGAAGTTTCCTCTTCTGTCAGTGACAGCAGACCCTTCACCAGCCTGTGCATCTGCAGCTGTTCTTATGAACCTCTTTGCTTATCAGGAACCGGTACCAGGCAGTAAGAACTTAACTTCCTAATACAGTGACCCTTGATGAGGGTTTCTGTGAGGACTCCTCTGGCTTTGTTGCTGCTCTCCAAGGTTCTTCTGAATTTCCCTGCGGACTCCTCACTGGTCTCCAGGGGTCCCAGTTTCCTGAGATTTAGATTTAGCTTCTTTGGTGTTTGTCCCATTCTGTTTAGTGTTTTCTTTTCTTTTAGCACTGTTTGTGTTGCCTCTCTCTCTTCGTTCCCTTCAGCCTATCAGTTCTACTTATTACCTGATCTCCTCACCTGTTGACCTCATCATTATCCATCTCTTCCTCAGTGGACCTATAGCTCCCTGTCTTCTTCTCTGTGTTCATCCATTTCTCTGTTAAACTGCCTGATCCTACTCAGTGGTGCTCTCTCCACTGAGGTCTCTGCACTTTGGTCCTCTGAATTTCCCCGCTTTGGGACAATAAAGGGTATTTCTATTGTATTCTAGAAAACAAACTCAAATTATCAGCTGTATTAAAGATGACGTCAGTTGAGGAAAGTCCTGACACGTTATCAGAATCAATGTTTTATTTCTAACACGTGCAGATGAATGTGCAAAGCAGAGGATGTGTGTGACGGGGTTAATCTCCATATCTAACGCGTGTTGGGACAGCGCTGTGATTGGTTGCTTGAGTCCTTTAACTGAATGTACTTAAAGGAAACCAGCTCCACCTGAAGTCTTCATAGCCATCCTGCTGCTGCTTCAGCCTGAGGTGAGTTTAGATTTCTTGCAGAATAGATTTGATATTATTTCATTGTTTAAAAAGTGAGTTGTGTTGAGCCTAATTAGGAGGGCAAATTGAAAATGTCTGTTTTTGACAGATTAATGTTGATGTTGTTCAGTGTTTCTCAATTTCGGTCCTCAGGCCCCACTGCCCTGCATGTTTTAGGTGTTTCCCTGCTGCCGCACACCTGATTGAGTCTATGAGTGATTAACAGGCTTCTGCAGTACTTGATGCCTGCAGAGCAGGTGATGCAATCACTTGGATCAGCTGTTCCGAAATAGGGGCACATCTAAAACATGCAGAGCGGGGAAGCTGAGGACTGGAATGGAGAACCACTGATGTTATTCAAGATAAGATTGTCAAAAGTTATTGATTTTTTTCTAACATGTCTGTCCGTTGCTGCACTTTGGTTTGTCTTTGTATGTTGAATGTGTTTACATTTCTTTCCATTAACATATTTCTGTGCTGAAGCAATTTAAACTTTTCAATACTGAATGATGCACACATTTATTGATGTCAGTATTTACAAGGGGTACTAAGAGGGTTCTTACACCTAAGGGGTAATTTATTAATAGTTTGGTGAACTTTCTGGTGAATTACTGAGTTAGTCCTTTGGGATCAGAAACTGCAGCCAGACAAGGAACTTCTTCTGTTACATAAAATCTTAAAGCAGTCGTAGCAATCTGCTTAGCCATTTGATAAGTGAAGGCTTTTCATTTGTAGATGATGACAATTTAAACTAGCTGGGTGGTTGAATGGCTAGAATAGGTCAGCTTAGGAGGATTGGAATAATATTTTAAATGTGTGCTATGTGCAGCAATATTCCTAGTCAAAGTAAAGTCTGTCTCAAAAACATTTACCTTTGAATCCACATTCTTTGACTTGCGTTCTCTGCCTGTATTGCTAAATGTAGCGGCTGATGGACCATAAAGGTTAAAACGGATTTCTATTCTGTTCTGTTATATTCAAAGTACTCTCTAGTTCATATATTAATTTAGACTGGATCATTATGGGCAGGGTGAGCTTTAAGCTTTGACATTTTCTTCATGTTTGACACTCTTTAGAAAGTAGTTCTTGAGTTCCTGTTAACAATCCTATATTATGGATTATGTAACTGGGTCAAAATATATAAAATATTTAGACTGATCAAAACGAACCCATTCTTTCTATGTAATTTAGTGCTTAGCGTCTAGATCTAAACAGCGTTGCTATCAATATCATTGCAATCTGTTACCAAGGTTAACAGATTAATATCAGCGAGAGGAGATTAAAATTTTTGTTGCATTTTCTCAAATTACTCATTGGTAAAATTAACAAAATGCACAAGTCATAAAAAGCATTCATCTTCAAGAAAAGTCTGAGTTGGGGGAAAAAAAAGTTGAGCATGTAGGAGAAAGTGGATTCACCAAACTCAAACCTGACATTCCAACAGAGACAGAGAAAGAAATCTGGAATATCTACATGGTCTCCAAAAGCAGTGAATGCTTTTTTGCATTGTAATCTAAGATCAGAGAGGCAATTTTAGCAAGCAGAAACAAAATCTTAACTAGAACCTGAAATATGAAAAGCAACCTTTTTGTGTTAACTATTGATGGAAAAATGGCTTCCCACGTAGGCTGCATAAAGATTACAGTTACAGACTCAGTTATCCTAATAAACAATCATGTGGAGTAAAAGTAACAAAGGAATTATTTTTTATTTCTATACTGCTACATTGTTTTACAATGTTGTAGTTAATTAATAAAAAAAAACACTTATTCGCCTAAAGTCCTTGTTCTGTATTTGGTTATAATCAACTAAATTAAGTCAAATCAACAAATTATTCAATGATCATAACATTTATAAAAAAAAGTCATGATAGGTTTTAGTGACACTAGTCATCTGGGTATCATTGCAATTCTAAGTAAATGGCTGAGCTTAGTTAATCTATAGCCTAGCATCAGTCAGTCGTTCTCGAAGCTAAACCACTACTGCCATCTACTGGCAGAAATAAGCATTGTTTGATGTTTGGGCGAAGCTTGAAAAATCCAGTGCAAAATAGACAAAGATAGCTTAGTAGGGCGAATAAACAGTTGAAACACACATCCCTTCATTTTACAGTAAGTAGCCTTTAATTGTTCTTGAGGTGTGCTCTGAGTTTTAGGTCATGATGTGTTAACAAAACTCCCAACAAAACGACCAAAAAGGTTTGGCCCCGGAAACATTTCTTTAGTTTTTGCTTTTGTTGCACAAATAAATGTTTTAGTAAATCAAAAAAAAAACAAAAAACATTGGATTGAAAAAATATAATCTGAATAAATACAAAAAGGCTGTTTTCAAATTATGAAAAGATAATCAAACCATCCTGGCCCTTCTTGCCCCTCCTCCCCCCCACGCACACACACACGCACACTTAAGCCATAACTGTGCAGATGATAAACAATACAACGTCACCAGATGACTATCAACCCATCCAAGCATTGAGGAAATCCTTAGAACAAATCAATGCATGAATGCTGATCAGTTACATAAAAATAACATTTTGCACAGGTCCATATTCTTCTTAATAGTTTTCATCCCAGTGTCTAAAGCAGACATCTTTTCAATGCATATTTAAAAGGCATATGAAGATATCTTTAAGTCCGGATCAAATGTTTTTCATAACTGTATAGTTTTTCTTCCTTTTTTCTCATTTTTTTATAGTTTTTTTAAATTATTATTTTTAAGTTGATCTGCCTGCTTCCACCTGTAACTCACTTTCCTGCTGATGTTGAATTTCCCCATGGAGGGACAACAAAGTATTCTATTCTATTCTTACATAGTTTACTCAACCTTTTTTTTTTTAAATGATTCTTCTTTAGATTTAATTTGGTTTTACTCTGTTGTTTGAACTTTAATTTAAGTTTTCAGTTCATTACTACAGTAACTTTATTTTTCATGGATCAAATTAAGTTACATTTTTATCTACCTTCAGCATAATTAATAATGTGGTGAGACCGGATTTTTCTGAATGGGTTTAAAGCTTCATGTCTTATTTGTCATGTAATTAGGAACAGCAGAAAACAGATGGCAGTCAGGCAGCAGTAAGCACACACTTCTCTCAACACCAGCAGAGTTGAGTTGTAGCTACACATTACAGTTACTCAGTGACATTTGTCAGAGTAACCTTTTGGAAAAAATGTGCTTCTAGGAGTATTTTTACTACCCTGTACTTTTTTACTTTTACTTCAGTAATTTTCTTCTTAAGCATTGCTACACTTACTTGAGTCAAATTTTCGGATACTCGACCCACTGTGGGTAACTCCTCTGAGTGAAGAACAAACTTGTTTTAGCCAAAAATTCACCAGACACGGACCTGCAGTTTTTCTTCAAGTCTCATAAGTTTTATGCTGAAATCAGTTGATTTCAAAATGTTCTTCTTTTTCAGATTTTATTTTGCAATTATGTTATTTTTTATGAATTAGTTTAATTTTGGTCCTTAAAATACCAACATAACTTTCCACATAATTTTTTATTTTGGTCCATCTGATGATGTAATTTCTATTTATTTATTTATTTTACATTTTATATGATGATTTGATACTCGGTACTTCGGTAGTTCTTTTTTTTTTATTATCAATACTGTTATATATGTTGAAGCAGTGCTTCTCTTACTTGAGTATAATTTTTGAGAACTCTACCCACCTGTGAATATAAGCAATCAGTTCAACAATAACAAATATTGTGGGGTAGATGGGTGAGGATGTGAACCCAAGACTGGTTAGGAAATAAAACAAACTAGGAGATTTCTTAGTTTGCATTTGGTTAATTAACCAAATGCAAATCTATTGTTTAGTGTCTCCTCAGATCCCACTAAGCAAATGACCAGGAAACTGGAAGCCAAATGATTATTATCACTTATGCAAATACTGTAAATTTAGACAGTAGCCAATGTCAATCCATTATACAAGTCACCAAGGTCAGGGTTGTCCTCAAAAATGCAACTGGCCTCACTTTTCCAGTTCTAAAAGACGTTTCTAGCTGTCATTTGAAAGCTTTCACCAGTTCTTCCATCACCTTCACATAAGATGCTGTCAATGAGTGAGTCGTCTTTGGTTTGGTGTTGACTTATGTCAGGGGGCCAATATGGGAAAGTTGTGACAATTCCCCTCCACGTTGTTTTTTTTGTTTTTGTTTTTTTTGTTCATAGAAATAAAAAAATAAAAAAATGGGGCCCTGTCAATTACAAAATTAATTATATTGTGTTTTCTAAAATTGTTTTTAGCAGTACAAATTACATGTTACTCCTCCCAGACCAAAAAGCACAGATTTGCCCTGAACGCCCCTGGACCTGCATGAAATGGTTGGTTCCTGCTTGGAGCGCGTGACGGTGACGGTGTTCAGCAGCAGTCAGTGGAAGACAAGAACGGCTGGGGCTGTTACCATGCTGCCTAGAAAAATAATAAAGTTAGCATAGCTACCAATGACAGCTGATAAACATTTTTCCTGTAAAGATAAGTTGTTTCTCCATCATTAACACATTTAGCAGTGAGTGAATGAGGATGATTGACAGCGCTAAGACCCTCCTACTGGTTCTGACTGCTTGTTGGATTACTTCAGGTAGCAACAGTAGTTCAGGGAGCAGGTGGAGGAGATTGATTGTTTTCACAGATTATACATCTCATAACAAACTGTCACAACATGGTGACAGCTTTAACAAATATGTAGAAAACATGTTTTTTATTAAAGTTATATACTGCAGCTTGACAAAGTCTGGACTGCTTCATGTACATTTTGCATGTTGTCTATGACTGTTGCTAGTTGGGAGAGACATTTCAGTAAGCTAAAAGTAATCGAAAAAAATTATGCAACCTACTTGTATACTCTATGTGAACTGATGCCTGTAAAATTAACGAGCAGTAAATATTGTGCTAGTTATCAGTATTGGACCACAGAAAAGCAATTAAATTTTTCTGTCATGGGGCCCAAGATTCCTGGTGGCGCCCCTGAAATGTGCAGAAACTCAAATACCTTCTCAGTTTGTCGGATACTTCTCAAAGTTGAGCTAAGGTTTAATTTAATCTTTGCTCTTGGCATTACCAGAATTATCTGTTGGCACTCAGCTTTTTTCTGTCCCTTTGTGAAAGCTGTGTAAGTTTACGTTTTTAATTATTATTAGAAGTCTCCATGTTTTTGCCTCTGGGTGTGGCAGCATTTGGGTCAAACAAGAAACCAAATCATGACAACTCAGGGAGAGGGACGACACAGACATGAATTTGAATGTGTTCCATTCAAACCTAACTTCACAGGCAATTGAAATAGCATTTGTATAAAAATACAATAGCACCTAATGAGTTTAGTCAAAGGATTATTAGAGGGGGAAAAAAGAAGAAAAACAAGTAAAAAGTAAAACATAAAGGATCCATTAGTGTGTATACCCCACCAAATAAAAAAGCAAAAAAAAAAAAAAAAATGGCTAGAAAACAAGAAACCCAGCTCATTATCCAAGGCAGGTCCAGCTGTAACAGAGCATTAGCCACTAGCTAACGTGACCACAGAACAGGAGGAGCGAGGGAAGCAGGATGGTGACCTCATCCTAATGACTGATATGTTTAATGCTTTGCTTTGATTGGTTGGTGGAGCTCCTTAACTGAGTCAACAGAGTGAGAATCACCATTACCTGAAGCTGAGGTTCAAAGCTGCTTTTCTGTTGCACCTTCCGGTGAGTAAGGATGTTTTTTGATAAGAACTGTTCAAAGTGAAATCCTGTTTAAATCAGCCACAAGTATGTTTGCATTTGCTACTTCCCCCCCCCCTAATAATTTCTTCTTTATTTTAACGTTCCCATATGTTGGGAACATATATTAATACTAACTCTGGATAGAAACATTTCCTCTTTACACTGTTATATGGTGATGTTGCGGAATAAAAAATTCAAAAGAAAGAAAAAGACGAAAGGAAGTGGAGAATGATGGTGCAGCATGTTTTTTTTAATGGCTTATTGCTTTAATAAACTTATTGACGTGTGATTTTTAATTGCGTTTCTCATCTAGGAAACACAGCAACTGTGAAAATTGTGTTGTTTTTTTTACATTGGCTGAATAGTTACAAGGTTTTGTGAAGTTTTAATGGAAACGCAGCTGATTTATGGCACACTGACAGTTGGGTGGTTTTTAATATAAGGTTTTTTAGACTGATTTACACAAATTGGTCTAAATTATTCCCGAATTGCATTAATCCAATTTGGTTCAAATAAATATAATTAAATCTTTTTATACACTGTCCAATTCCACTAATTTTTAATTTATCATAAGCAAATAAAAATAGTCAGTTGGCGGCAGATAAAAGTTTTGTATGATAGGAAACCAGCTTCCTTTTTGAAATTCAGCTGCTTGCAGCAATTCAATATTTCTCTCTTTCTGTGAAAGATGCTGAATATTTCACTGAAATGATGTAATAGAACTGGTTATGTGGCTACAGGTTCTTGGAGATCAGTGCAGCAGATTCAAGATGAGGAACAACTCCATCTTTTTCTTCCTGCTACTCGCCTCTCATCTCGCCTGTGTCCAGCTGTTGGGCCTCAGACAGAGAAAGTTTTCTTACTACTCTTACAAGGAGACATGGGGAGGAGCCCAGTCTTTCTGCAGGGAGAAACACGATGACTTGATCACAATCAGAAATGAAATGGAAATCGGGGCGTTCTACAGGTACTATGGCTGGCTTGGACTGTACCGAGAGAATGACGCAAGCCCATGGAAATGGTCCATGCAAGACAAAATAGCAACCTTCTTCAACTGGGACTTCCAGGGTAAGGAAAACATCACAGTTCATGTAATGACAGAGGGTAGTTAGAAAACTTGAAAATCGTATACTTTTAACAAAACGCTGTTCTGTTTGTTCTGTCCAAGAAATCTTTTCTCCAAACAGTCTACGTGGATGTAGCTTTCTCTCGTAAACCAAAAACGTATACGTTTAGCTGAAAGGCAGAAACTCAGATTTCCGTTATTGAACGCTTTGCTGCACCCGCTGACATAAAAATGTGCTTCCCTTTTCTCTGCACATTAGTAAAACCAGCTAGTATTTGTTCTGCTTTTTATTGGAACAGAGTTGCAACTCTGCATTATAACAATTACAGACAAAAGATTCACAGCTTAACTTACACAACTTAAACTAGGTTTATAGTTGACGCATTGAGCTGGTTGTGAGGGTGCGCTCACTAGTAGCGCTGTCCACGTCTCATGTGCTGTCTGAATTGGAATCGTCCAGTTTCCCTCAAACTGGACGATTCAAAAGGTGTGCTTGCAGAGCAGGTTTTCATCTGGACTGGCATTTATATGATCCATCTCGGAGGGTTCAGTTTTGGACAATATATTTGGAGTTCTTAAAGGGGCAGTGTTATGTAAAATTGACTTTTTTGAGCTTTACATCATGTTATAATGTTATTCCCCTTCAGGATAAAGCTTCTCCTCTGAAAGGCAGTTTCCAAGCTTCCAATTTGAGAGGGAGCACCTCTCCCTCTCAACTCCTCCACCCAGCTCCTTCAGACTAGCCAGCAGCAATTAGTAAACACCTGTTGGAACTGCAAATCTGCTCAGCTTATTATATGAGCTACGTCTCAGTAGAATAGAGGAGCCATGTTGTGATGACTTTCTGAAGCCGGAGTTTCAGAAAGGGCAGGAGTTTTTAAAGAGACAGTGGCCCAATTTCAAGGCGTTAAATTACAAAGTCAAATTTGTTTTAAGTTATATTTGACATATAAAGCATTCTTACAACTGAAGGTAACATAGTTACTTGACTGTGTTATAAAACAGCACTATGTGCCAGGAAAACACACAACACTGCCTCTTTAAAGGAACTTGAATAGAGTAACTGTATCAAAGAGAGCAACTGCTTTACTGACCAGTGAACATGCAGCCTGATGGTACAGTGGGCGTTCTATACGTGGAAGCTTGATTCTGACCTTGAACCAAGTGCTGCATCACTTCATTCTCTTTTTGCCCATTTTCTGCCTGAATTCTATTGTAAAGGCCATTACACTCATAGCATATAGAGCATACACAGGGAGACTGCTGTTTTCATTAAGATACCAATGCTAATCTCCAATAAGATACGAAAGACAATTTGACGTTAGCCGCAACATTCTAACCGGTTCATCTTTACTTCAGCAAAATATTTAAATGTTTCTATTAGTGGGGAGTTTTTTTTAACATAGCCATGACACATCATTTTCCCTTATCATTAAAAATGCAAAAGTATGAGGGAAAGTTTAAATCTGAAATAAAAAAGTTCATTTCATTTTCTCCTACTTTAACGGTGTGCTCTCCAGTGCCTTTGGAGCTTCACATGAAACTGAGCCGTCTTCATGTCAGTGTCATAATTTGCTGAATGATCTCCAGATTTCATCGGTAGAATATATTTCTCCACTGTTTCTTGTAGAACCAGACTCAAACCAACACTGCGCTTATAAGGTGTCGTTCACCAGCGAGTGGAGGAATGATGAGTGTGACCAGAGACATGCGTTCATGTGCTTCGATGAGTCACTGACTCTGGTGAAGGAGAATAAAACATGGGAGGAGGCATTGGCGCACTGCAGGACCCTGAACAAAGTCCACAGATACGACCTGGCAACCCTCTCCACAGACGACGACCACGTCTTTGCACAAGAGAAAGCCCAACTGGCAACCACTCAGGAGGTGGGTTGCTGTTTACTCTGGTGTTCTTTACCAACTCATCCTCAGTGTTCATGCTGACCTCCCTGCTACATGTCGGTAGGTGTGGACGGGCCTGCGTTACCTTGGTGACGAGTGGGTCTGGGTGGGTGGAGAACCGGTGCAGTACCAGGACATTCCAAGCTGCCCGGCTGAGAGGTGTGGAGTCCTGGAGAAGAACAGCAACTCATCCTTCGGCAGCAGAGACTGCAGCCAGAGAAGGAACTTCTTCTGTTACATAAAATCTTAAATGTACATAAGGCTGAATCCTTCACCTCATTAATCCTGTTGTTAATTATGATTATGAGCTTTTACAAGCTCTTTTATAGGTTAAATCCATTCAAACATTGATGAAGATTAGCATAAGCTATTATGAGTCATTTTGACCCATTTATTTAGCTGATTTATTATTTTCATTTGTCAAATCAGCAGCTGTACGTAACCAACACAATTCGCTTAAATTACTTATTTAAAGCTGTAGTAGGTAACATTTAGAAAATATTTGCTTTTTACATATTTGTTATAAGTGTCATAACAGTAGAATATGCAACAGACAATGTGTAAAGAAAAATAAGTCGCGCTCCTCTGCTTCCTTACTGCCATGTGCAGAAACACACGACCCTGTCAGAAACAACCAGCCTGAACCAGGAGGAGGGTTCAAGAATGCTAAGGCTAGTTAGCATGTCCACCAATCAGCTGTCAAAACTTCTCCCTGGTGCTGATCGTGATTTATTTATGCTTCACATTTGTAATATGTGAAACTGTTCTCTCTCGAAAATTTTACGTTTGCTTTTTCACATCTTTACATGAAGGGAATTTCAGAAACCTTATATCCTATATAAGGGGTGCAGTGCCATTGCAGGGGGGGGCGGGAAGCGGTATGGATGAATGAAAAAAAACAAAAAACTGTTTTATAAAAATGTTTCACTGTTTGCAGTTTGTTTTGTTGCAACCTGAAGTGTGAAATAAACTTCAGTGGAGTTTGAAAACAAAATATGTGTTTAGGTTTATGTCTGGTTGAACATAATGTGTGTGCCCAGTTGACTCTTTTTTTTTTTTTCTTTTTAGGGGAAGATTTTACTGTAATCCACAGGATGGCCCAGAAAATCTTTGGGAACCATTATTAATTATCTAAGATCATATCACTTAAGTGTACTTCTGCACTTTTGAGCACCTTTGATAATTTTGTCTTTTTTTTTTCTGCTTTTCATAGCCATACAGATTTGCTGTTGCATGTATAAATAAAATGTATCTTTAAATAAATCTCCCTTCTCTCAATTCAACCTCAGCGTTCGTCTCACTGATCAACATATTTGAAACTGGCTTTCTACCTTCCTCACTTTTTACTCACTCCTGTGTTTTTGACTTGTACATGGACAGATCCTCACAGTCGTTTGCTTTGTGCTCTTGCCAAGTTTCTCCACTGCTTACTTTCACTGTGCAAATATCTTAATATTCCATTGCATGTAACAGATTCTCACACATACAATGATTATATTGTATGTGTTGAGTGATTAATTTCTGATTGAGCCTGATTCTTTTGGTGCTCTATGCACCAGCATTGACCCAGAAAAACACAACGCATTTTTAACTTTTGTTCTGAGAGTAGCTAACTTTATTCCATTTATGTTTTTTTGTTTGTTTGTTTTTTGGGGTTTTTTTTGCACAAAAAAGTACAAAATATTTGGACACCACAAAGATTGCTAATTTGAACATAGCAAATGCAAAAATGCAGAAGCAGATTAGCAAAATCAGACAACGTGAGATATACCTCTGACCATAATGTGGCATAGTGCTTCCATATAATATTTGCTTAGGCCTATATGGCTTTACCTACTGTAAGTGTTAGAAGTTGAACTGTAAGAGTGGCCTCATGGGACAAAACTTACTACATACTTACACAACGCAACCATTCACTAGCATACAGATGACCAAACTCTCTCACAATCACTATTATGACCCCAATGTCTCACACAAACACCATCATCATACTCTCTTATAGTGTTTGTGAGAGGGTTTGGTGAATGCTTGTTCCATAGGGCCTCTCATGCCTTCTGGATGTTCTATCTACATAAACACAGTTCCTGCACCTCCCACACATCCATCTCCCAAGCCTCTCTGAATGTCTTCCAGAACAGAGGTGTACAACGCATTTTGCCCACTAGGTGGAAGTATTCTCTTGTCTCCCACTATAATTTACAGCATTATGATTCTTCAAAAATATACCCTATAAGAACAAGCCTTTTATAAAGCAGTTCATGAATAAATTGAACAAAAACACTATCAGTAAATCACTGGATGTTTCAGATGAAACGACTCAGGCAATAATTTATTCTATGGCACTCTGCATTGCATCCTTTAAAAGCAGAGCTTATGTGCTACAAATTAAAAACACTGGAGACTGTAATGGGCACGTTTATTAATCCTGTGACATGAAAAAATAAGTTTATGTATTCAAACTGTTCTGTATAAGAATGCTCAATTTGATTTTAGAACATATTCAGATGTGTAACAATGTGCTAAACTGGACAGAAGGGGGCGCTGGTGCGGTGTGGACCACAGACATACACACACGCTCAAAAAAATCAGTTCTACTTCGGGGGACCACTAGGAGCCACAGGGCTCTAAGCGGCCGCTTAGTTTGCTTCTGCCTTGGGTCAGCTCTGTTCACTACTCATGTGATTTCAATTCAAGTTGGAGAAATACATTTTCTCTCAACTGTATTGCACAGGTGAGCATTACAACGTCTCCAAAAAAAAAGCATCAGGAATCCTGGAGAATCTAAAAAATCTGACACTGACATTATGCAGGTTACAGTTGATTGCTGCTCTGCAGTGTCATTTGAATAAAATATTATGCAAAAAATTATTTTCAATGATTTCAATTATGTGTGATTTAGAAAATGCACATTTAAACCAAAATGCAATCAGCTGTTTGTTGTTATTATTTTAGAAACAATCTTTGATGTCAATCTGCGTCACCTGGTTTAATTTAAAAGTAAAACCCTGTTATAGTCCTACATGGTGAATAGTAGATGGCCACTGAAGGTAGTGTGATGCTCTTGATTGTCATGAACCCATGAGTTAGCCGGCAAACGCACAAATACAACGTCTCCTACGTTTAACAGCAGTGTAACACCATTGGAAGCCTTCTGACCACCAGAAGACTGTCCTTCATACGCTGCAGAGATTTGCACTCCATTCTTGACCAACATTGCATATGTAGGCTCTGTCGAACTTCCATGTCCGTAGATGTGGATCTCAAAGTGATACACTCCTCTTACTGGTGCAATAAACAGTCCTGTATTATTAAGAATTGTAATTAACTCTCATTTCATAAGAAATGTACTACATTTTGTTAATATTGTGAATGTAAATGCAACATATAGAGTGTAAACTTAATCACCTGTACTTGGACTGTAGGCATTTCCAATATTAGTGGTAACATGTCTGAAGACCATGGTTGTGTGTGTGTTGAACGGCCCATGGTTTCCTGAACCCGACTCCAAAAGAGCAGCAGAGAAAGCCAGTCGCTTGGCTGGGAGACAGAAACGGGACATCAGCGAAATTCAGTCACACAGCAGGAGTTTAAAACATCTCAACATTTGTGAATTTGTTGTTTCTTATGAACACAGCAAATTCACACGTGCAAAAAAGTTACAAATCTTTACATTCATTTATTTCCTTAAGCATGTTGATGTCTTCATATGCTTAACAAAAAGAACTACAGCAGCGCTGGAGCTCATGTACTGTTAGGTGGGAGACGGGAAAATGTCCCATGCAGTTTGGATATGTGATAGTGAGAAGCCCATTTTGAAAATGATTTCTCTTGTACAGCGCATTTCATATTCCATAAATCAAAGGTTGGATTTTTAGGTCATTTTAAATGTGTTTGTGCAAATTTTACTCCAGAAGTAAAGATCTGTACCGGTAGGTAGATTAATGTCCCATTTACTGACAGGAAGTGGAGAAATCTAAATGCTCATTTAGACCTATTCATTTCCAGATTCAGATTTCAGAACTTCCTGATCCAGTCTTAGGATCAGATTTTTCTCGCATAATTATTTTCATTGGACATTCAAGTTGTTGATAGTGAACTGCTGATATGAGTGTTTACTTCAGAGTTCACAAACCTTTTCCTTCTCTCCTCAGAGCCTCCACTCGGTTCTCAGTGACGTTGGCCTTGGCTTTAACAGCAGCCAGTTCTGACACCTGAGCTGCAATGAAAGGATAAACAAAGAGATTCAGAGAAACAAAACATTTGTTGATATGCAGCAGAGGATCATATGTCTTCCCACATCGGATATATATTGTACAAATATGACCAGCTGTAACACTTTACATTTCAAAGTGAGATATTAATGTCACTGATATGGATATGGACATTCAAACAGGCTGAGTGTTTCCTTCACAAACCTTCTACTTGGTTTTCGGTGTCGTCTGCCTTGGCTTTAACAGCAGCCAGCTCTGCTGCCTGAGCTGACAAAGAAGGAATACCAAAAATAAAATAAGATCTTCTGTAATTTTAGGTATTTCTTAGTGGATTGAAAACCTACATTTGTTTGGAACAAAACCGTTTTGGTTAAGCTAAATCAGTTTTTAATACATAGGTATTGTCATAGAAGCAGGTACCTAAACAACAATATTTCTTTGACTTTTTCAAATTTCTGTACATTACAACCACAAATTCAAAAAAGTTAAATATTAGAGTTGTATACATTTGTACTCACTCATCTTTACTCTGTTTTACTTTAATAAGCATCAGGTCAAGTCACTGCATTAACATAAAACATGTGCTCTATTTTCTCACCAGTCGACTCCAGATTGACAAAATCAAGAGAAAAATTTGCTTATACTGTCTATAGGGTCATGTGTGTAGCTTGCTGTTCCCAGTTATTCTAATTGTATTTTTTAGTTAGTACTTGTGATATATCCAAAGCAAAGGTGTCAAACTCCAGTCCTCAAGGGCCAGTGTGTCCTGCAGTTTTGAGATGTGCCACAGGTACAAAACACTGGAATGGAATGGCTTAATTACCTCCTTCTTGTGTAGATCAGATCTCCAGAGCCTTAATGACCAAATTATTCTAGTCAAGTGGTGCAGCAGAAGCTCATCTAAAAGTTGCAGGGCAGTGGCCCTCCAGTACTGGAGTTTGCTCCAAAGTAAGCTTAATACCAAACCTTTGTACACCGTCTTATATATCAGACAGTACCTTGGTACCGTTGGTTCAGTGATTCCAGCTCTTTTGTCTTCACTATGGGCAGAAAAAAAAATAACACACAGAATTGAAATGGTTGTGGAATATAAGCATGTAGTTAATCAGAAGTAGAGCTTCCAATGCTTTAACTCTCTTTGTAAACATACCTTCATTATCTCTCTGCAGGTGCTGCACCTCCACCTTCAGTTCGGCCAACCAGGCGCTCATCTCCCTCAGGACGGCGTTGATGTCCTGTGTGCAGGTCTGCCGGTCCGGTACTACCTGCTCCCCAGTCTGCCTTAGATGTGAAAGAATGTCATTTTCAGATGCCGCTTTGAGGCTGAGCTGCAGAGACGGAGCAGACCAGCAGCAGAAGCAGCAGCAATGGAAGCGACATTCTTATTTCCATCCTCAGTGTTGGTCTAAGTGGGTCAATGATTGTGACTTGAACTTCCACAAGTCTTAAATATTGAATTTTATTGTTTGTATCTGATGAGCATTGTTACTTTAGCCTTGTCCAATAAAAAGGAGAATATTGGATCATATAAACATAAAATTATTATGAAACTGTCCACGGACAGGATCTGGAGGGTGAGGAGGAAGTTAGAGGGAATACAGCTATGAGATATTAGGTCAGATCTGTATTGAAGTCTATGGGCCCAAAATATCAGTAAAACTGACAATAAAAAAGGGTGTTGGATTGCCCTTTAAACCAGAACAATATGTTTTTACAACATTACAGTGCAGCTATAATCTGGCATTATATAAGTAATTCAATAACTCAATCAAGCTCTACACACAATATAACCTTTACATTTTCCTTCACTGAAAGTAGGTTGATTGTTTAGTCCTGCTAATTTTGTCATGATGAGGAGTTTAACGCCTATAGGTCGCAGCAGAGGATCACTTATAACTTGATCCCTTTCAAGAAATCAGTCATGAGAAGACAAGACAAATGCGTAGATATCATTTAAAAAAAGAAAGTGAAATCTTTAAATCTTGTTTGTGGCTGATGGAAACAAAGAAAAACAAAGACAACCCCCTAAGCCCCCCCAGAATACTATTCAAGAATTTAAAAGATGACGAGAAAATTTAATTTCCTAATTTAATTTCAATTAATAAATTTCTTCGTTAAAAATATTGTTTTCTATTTATAAGACTTAAAAGTAATTCACAAAGCACTGACTCACTCTTTTTTTTTAGCTTTACATCATGTTATAATGTTATTCTGTCATCTAGAGCAGTGGTCCAAACCCCTGGGCTGCGCACCGGTACCGGTCCGTGGACCAATTGGTACTGGGCCGCACAAGAAATAATGAAATATTTCAGTTTTGTGTATTATTTGAGTCTGCAGGATCTTTTATTTGGAAAATCCTTTAAGCAGATTCTCTCGGTCTTGCGTGTCCAAGTCCCTCTGAGTCAGGACCGCCCTTTGACTCGGGACTGGCCTCCAACACGGGACAGGCCTCCAAGTCCCTCTGAGTCGGGACCGGCCTCCAACTCGGGACAGGCCTCCAAGTCCCTCTGAGTCGGGACCGGCCTCTGACTAGGGACCGACCTCCGAGAAGGGACAGGCCTCCAAGTCCCTCTGAGTCGGGCCCGGCCTTCGACTCGGGACTGGCCTCCAACTCGGGACAGGCCTCCAAGTCCCTCTGAGTCGGGACCGGCCTCCAACATGCGACTGGCCTCCAAGTCCCTCTGAGTTGGGACCGGCCTCTGACTAGGGACCGACCTCCGAGAAGGGACAGGCCTCCAAGTCC
>CAEGAD010090315.1:0-43943 GCA_903067055.1 Poeciliopsis paucimaculata
CTGGATTTGGGGTGGAACCCTCCATGCATTGTTAGTAGTTTTCTAGTCTTAATATCTGTGGCTTTTATCTCCTCCTTTGGAGGAGATAAAATGGGCGAGAGATGAAATATATATATATATATATATATATATATATATATATATATTTTAATTTTTTTTTATGAGCGATACTAGTACAATACTGCTCTTACAAAAGAAGAAATTCTTTATTGAGTAAATGACTTTTTTTTTGTGCTTTAAACTACATGAATTTTCATGGTAATCTGTTGTGTTATTTGTAGTTAGTGTCTTATCAGTTGATGCTCAGCAAGAAATTATATTTGTTTCCACATTGTTTTTACAATAAGATTCTATAGAATTTCTTGTAGTATTTTGTGCATATATTTAGTTTAATGTTAAGTTTGTTGAGTATAACCTTTACTTTAAAATTTAGTTCCCAAAACAGGTACAACAAAAAAAGCAAATCCTTTCATCAATTTGAAAAATACACTTTAGCTTCACTATACTGGATTATTTTCTCTCCTAACTCTTGAAGTTGAAGTTGAAGAAGTGATTTTAAAGAGATGAAACTGAACTTTCACCACATGAGGGCAGCATATCTCCACCAGCCATATCTTGTCCCATAAACGTTGAGTGTAAGCCACTGAAATAAGGCTTTGGGGAGGGTTAATGTGTGGCAGTCTTTGTTTTTTTTTATTAGCCTTTCAACCACAGTTGAGGTTTTATAAAAGTCAAATCTCATTTGTCTTTGCTTTAGAGATCATAGTTTTAAGGAAAATCTTGAACTTTGAGAAAAGTATCTATTGACTGTTGAAAGTCTCCAGCAGTCACGGATCAAGAGGCAAAGTTACTATGGGTGCTATACTTTGCTATACTATTACCATACTATTCTACAATGTACTAATACTATACTTTGCAAAAGCAGGACTGCACAATACAATCACTTTAATATACTATGTTATTGCTATACTGTGGTTTACTTTACTTTAATTTGTCCACTAGTATTTTATGTAATATGGTCACAAAATTACTAAAACTATACTGTTACCATACTGTCCTACATTATAGTATTGCTATACTATCCTTCACTATACATTGTTGTTATCCTTTTCCATGCAGCTCCATCTATATGCTGTTTAATGTTGCATTATTTTATTGTCCCAAACTAGTGTTACTATGTCATCTTTCACTATACCATGCTACCCTACAGGGGTGCCTGCAGGATATTATTGGAGGGTACACATAATACTGTCACAGTGGACCTATTATGTTGTTGTTTTTTTATTTCAAAACAACAAATTATACTAAATAATAAAGATATGAAAACAGAGCCTACCTGTTTAATTCACAGGAAGTAGAGGATGGAGATTCCCAGGGTCAGGTGGTGTATCAGACGTCCAGAGGAGGAGAAGGTGAAGCAACAATGTTGGTTTAATTTCTACTCCTTTGACAAAGCTTCCACTAGATTTAACTGCAGTCTTACAACAATACTCAGGGAGAGCGCGGCAGATGTCACGGTCGGCCAACCGGTCGATCCGTCAGCTCTTCAGTTTGTGAAACCAGCAATCTGCCAGAACCGCATAAAAAGAGAAGGGTTCAAACGCCACTCATTCATTTTTAGCTTAGAGAAAAAGCGGCAAGCTGCCAAATAAACAAAAATAAACTGAACAATGACATTTAGGCTTAGGACGGACATGTTCCCACCCCCACAGTCTCACACAGATGTGCACTATGTATAAGATGTTTTGACACAAAAGATCTTCTTTCTCCATAATTTTAATAATAAAGAGGCTCAGATAATAATAAAAAATAAAAAAAATCCATAAACAACATTAAAGGAAAATCTCAAGGTACACACAGTGCATACAGCCGTACAACTGCAGGCGCTCCTGATGTGTGTTATAATACAACACATCACTGCACAATACAAACTACTATGTTATGTTTTGTCCTCCATTATTTCATACTTATAAGGTCAAAAAAAACTTTAACTATGCTGTCCTTAAAATTTTGTTTTTCTGTACACTATAGTACTAATGTACTTTACTTCATTATACTAATCATGTTCCACACAACGCTACTTATATGCTGTCCAATGTTACATTATGTACTATAGTATTACTATGCTATCTTTCTCTATACTTTAACTTTCCTGTCCTATAATACTACCATACTGTCCAATGTTTTATTTTTATTAAATTGTCCCACATCATGCTGTTACTCTGCTGTTTTACTCTAGTTATGCTTGATCTTGCTGTTGTTCTGTCCCATATTATGGTATTAAAATATCTCTGCAGTGTTATGTTATCATCCCACAAGCAGAAACTAGAAAAACAGATGTTTCCACAAAAGCACAAGCCAACTTCATGGTTAATTTTCTAACCGCTAAATACAAGTTCCTCTGATTATGTCTCAGTCTTGTTCTGTCATTTTTGGATTTAGTGATGTTGGGTTTTGTCGGGGGGTTTGGAAATCCTTGTGTCTGCTTGTTTGGTAGCAGTTTTCCCCTTCTCCGTAACCGCACTGTAGCATCCTGAGACCAATCCAGGACCCCGAGGCCCAGGAGGATGACCCAGAGAGTGAAACGAGCCCCCGGTTACACGCCAGCACAGCACACACCCGACGGTTGTGAGAACCGGAGGGGGGTCAGAGCATGGAGATGTTGGAGAGACCAAGAGTGAGTGTGTTTATTTAAGTTTTTCTTCTCCTGACTCAGACAGAGAGCAGACTACAGAGGATAATGAGAAACAGATCTTTGGTGGAGAGGAAGAGGAGGGAGGGGAGAAGAGACGACAGAGACTTGGTCAAGGGGGAGAAAAAAATCAAGACAAAGTAAAAAAAAAAAGAAAATGGGGAGGAGAGGGAAGAGTGACAGCCAAAAAAGGGGGGTTGTTGCGTTCAGCGCCACAGGAAATAGGCCCTCTTATGTTCACTAACTGACAGTTAACACTGCAGCCCTGGTGGCCATGCAGCTGGTCTACAAATGGAGGTATGAGAGACTTTAAGCAGCTCCCCGTACCTCCTGGTCATGATTAGAATAACAATCATTCTGCTTTTAACCCAAATACCTGGAAAAACTTCAATTCTGACGCCAAATTTAGCCGCCAAATGGAAAAAGGCAGCTATGATGATGGGGGGAAAACTGGATTACTAGACTGTATGAAGAGAATGTGAAGTAAATGTGACAGAAAGAAAATCCAGAAGGAGGCAGAGGAGGGAGGCTGGAGGTTGGGCAGGGGGGATTCATGACTGACACATACAGAGTCCTATGGGGAATGAGTAACGGAGCAGCCGGGGCTGGGAAACCCACCCAAAGGCAATTAAGGGTAAAGGACGACAAAAATATTTGATGAACTTTTTTCTTCTCTCTCTGCCTCAAACGGGACAGAGGAAGGAGTCGTGGGATCTCGATGGAACTGGAATTAAAGACCAGCGCTTACTGGGAGTTTTGTTGATTTTTCTTTAAGGATGGTTTAAAGCGAACCGCGAAGCATCCGGTTGGATAAACTTGCAAATAAACCCAGAAGAAGCAGCAGAAACTTTTTTTTTTCCTTTGGAGGGGGCCCGAAGCAAAACCCCGAAGAAGAAGAGAAAGAAAAAGAAGGGGGATGGATAGTTTTTGCGCAATGACGCGCTGATGGGAGAAAACTAAAACCTCTTGGAAAACCTCTGGGAAAGTTTTTTTTTAATTGGTATTATTTTTTTTGTTTTTGTGGCGCCCTTTAAGGAGTCGCAGGAGATTGAGATCGGATCTCTGGGTCCTGATCCGGAGGACGATGGGGGCCGCGCCGGGCTCGGGCTGGGAGGAGGGCGAGTTCGAGTTCAAGCTGGTGTTTGAGGAGGACCCGCCTCAGCGGCAGATCCAGGGGCCGTCCCCGGCGCGCACAACCGAGCCGGAGAGCTCCGTCGGCGGGGAAGAGGAAGGTGATGGCGCCCTGTTGCGGCTGGACTCCAGCAACCTCGGTTAGTCACAAATTCAGTTCAGGCTGCAAAGAAACTGGAAGTCTTCTTAATGCATGGGAACGCTTATGCATGTTTGTGTAGTTGCATGATCTACACTAATGACGGCCTTCATCCATATGCATCCGCTAATGTGGTGTGTGTTTGTGTTTCAGGCTGCATGCGTGCCTGTTTCCCTGGGTGAATTCTCACAGCGGCTTTGTTTTTTGGTATGGTATGCATCTGCGTGCATATCTCGCCGTTTCCCTGTTTGTTGTGCGCATTTGCGCGCGTGTGCATGTGTTTGGACATGTGTGCGTGCGGCCCCAGACTCAATGTGTTTCTAATCAGCTGTGCGTGTGAGCAAAGTTAACAGCTGCCATCTGGGAAGGAACCTCAACCTCTGTGTGTACTGAGCGCACCTCCCTTCTTTCGCTCGGCCTCCATCTCCCTCTCATTTTTAACCGCAAAACTCTCACAAACACGCATCGTATCCAATCGTTTGTTTCACGCCCACACTGGCATTTGGTTGGATTACCAAACCCCAGGCATGAATGTGCAACTGCAGGAGAAGTTCAGGAGAAATGCACCAAGCTAGGAGACAATTCAGGCAATTTTTACTTCTAATATCCTTCAATCTGCCATTTATCAAAGAATAAACTTTTCTCTTCTTTATGTTAAGTGGCATTCTGGGTCATAAATGCACAAAAATCACACTTTTGCACTTTTATTTTCAGTTGAAGGCATATTTTGATGCATAAATGTTTAAGTATAACATCTTTATGTTAGGTTAGGTTTCACTGTTTGTTATGCATGTTATATAAACAAAGCAGAAGAAAGGAGACAATGCTCTGAAATGTAAAGCTTTTTCACTTTTAAAGGCAAATATACAAAGTGCAGATGTTCTTTCAAATTGTTAACCTAAAGGCCTTTAGAAGGGAGGAAGAGAAGGACACTAGAAATATAATTTATTGTTTCACAGTGAGGGAAACGTTGGTGTAACAGCTGCAAAGTGACAGGCAATCGATGCATTCAGGTTCACACAAAAATAAATAAATAAATTTTAATTAATTAAAAATAAATAAAGTTATGGAAAAATGGCATACTCCAATCCAAGGAATGAGCAACTGAGTAGGAAAATTGTTTTTTTATTTACAAAAATATGCATGCATATTTGTGAATGGAAAAAAACAAAGTCTTATCAAGATGAAAACGAAACAAGAGAGATGAGAAAATACCAGCAGAAATGTTATTTAAATTGAGCAAAACTGTAAATATCAGCAGGATGTTGGTAGCAGTGATGGTTATAGATTCTAACATCTTCTGGGAGGAAGGATCTATGATTATGCTCTTTTGTCTACCAAGGATGCAGCAGTTTGTCACTAAAGAAGCTTCCTAGTTCAGCAACAGCTTCTCACATTGTCAAAAAGAGCCTGCTGTATTCCTACTTCAACTCAAACTGCATCTGCTGAAAATGGAGCAACTGAATTATTTTAACCTTAAATATTTCCCAAAACAGACCCAAATCCCAAAAGGTTAATGATAAAAAGATTATTAATGACCAAAGATCAGGAAGTCTCTTGTTTTGTTTTAAGGTACACTGTTAAAAATGGCAGTGGAATTTACTCAAAAACTATGTAAAATCACAACAGAATATATTGTAAAGTGAAAAACATAAATGTTTTGTTTATTTCACAGAGACCTTTGTAATAAAATGTTTTTGTAGTTTTTACAGCAAATGTATATGAGTATAATCAAATTTTGTTTTCTAAAACTACAAATGTGGTAAAAACTGAAAATTATTATGGCAGTAGAAAAACTACAGGTTTTATTAATTGTTTTTGAAAATACAAAATAAATAATGTAAAATTAACAAACATTTTTTGTAGACTTAAAAGTTTAGTAATGTAAATCAGCTGTGATTTAAATCACTGAAAATTAATCTGCATATTATTTTTTAGTAGAGTTTGTTACTTAATGTCTGTCGTTTTTTACAGGAAATCCTTTTAACTAAAGCTGCCAGAGTTTTCTTGTAAAACCTACACCTTCTTTTTTACAGTGTACTCTTTTACTCTGATCAGGAAGTTACTGAAAAATCAGTTTTTCACCATATTTTTTATTTTTTAATATTATTTTTTGATATATCAAAACAAAATCTTCAACTACTTTTTGTTTCTAAATGCGTTATACCAGGGGTGTCCAAACTTTTTGCCATTAGGTCGGCACTTTTAAAAAAAAAATTAAAGCTGAAAAGATTTATTTAACCTCTCCAATAATATGCTAAATAGATAATATTTTTAAAAATGCAAAGTAGTCTGTTATACAAATAGCGTCTGGCACAGTTGCTTTACTAAATAATAAGTAAATATCTTCCAAAAGTTTTCTAATTTTTTTTTCTTTTGGCAACAAAGGTTTGGCAGCACTTGCTAGATTTACCAAAATGTAGCAAATAAAATCAGAAACATTGTTAATAAAAGAAAAAATGCCTTATCTTGTACCTAAATAAAAGAATATTTTATTTGTCTGTAAAAATCTTGGATTAATCTCTCCATTCTTGAATTGTGGAACGAGGAGCCAAACAAAATCATCTAGAGGGCCGCAAATGGCCCTCGGGCCACACTTTGGACATCCCTGCATTATGCTGAAGCATGTATGCTGAAGCACGTTTTTAAATTTCATAAAAATCAAATAATATTTAGGGACAGATACTCTGTGAATCTGCATGGTTGTTTTCATGTTGCAGGAATAAATACAGATAATTTTTTAATTCATTTGTTTTTTTTCTTGGAGTAAAAATTAATACCGTTATCAAATAAGTTTCTCTTTTATGTGTTATGTGTTCCAGAAAGTAACTTAATCAGTTAAATCAGAACCTTAAGTTGGTGTAAGTCCAGAAAAAATGACTGGTTTATCTGTTGTAATTAGAGAAAATCTTCATTTAAGTTAAAAAGTTTGTTTCAGAGGTTTAAAGTCTCCATTATTCTTCTCTACCCATCGAAATGTATTTAAGCTTCTCATAAAGAACTCATATTTTATTATTTAATGACGCCACATTTTTCATACTTCAGCTCAATTTCCCAAAATCAGTGACCAAGGATGCAGACATCTTGAAGTAAAACACTGATCTATTTAGAAAACAAACGTGTTCCTGTGGGTAGAAGTACAAGAAATCTTTAATGCAAGACCTCAGCATGTTTATTCCTCCTGCCAATAAATTTTAACAAGTGAATTCACACTTGAAAGAAAGATTTATTCCACATATGGAGCAAAGTCTCTTAGATGTTGGGAATGAAACAGGAATGAAAGGTTTGTGGTCCATACGTTACGTTATCCTCTCTACGCATCTGCTCAACATACAGTTTGCAAATTAACTTCAAACAAAAATGAGCTGCTGCACAATTAAACGTAACAATTAATTTAAGTGGATTTTACAGCAAAAGTGTGGAGCTTTTTCTGTCTTTGTAAGAGTGGATTATTATTTTAATATTATATTTTATTAGATTGTACCATTTCCTTTTGGTATGCTCATGTGAAAATGTTTGATGTCACTGAGTAGCAGATGCAAATTCAGGCGTAATTTCTGTAAAACTGCATAAACCAAAAATATCCTACTCCAAAAAGTAAATATGCAAAAACAAAATCTAAACTATTTATATCTTCTATTTGGATTGTGATGAATAATCTGGAGGAATTTAGATTATTGTTTTGAGAAATACCAAACACTAAAGATGGAAATAACATTTTATTTCAAATGTTTAAATTTGGAGTCATTCAGAATTTAAGCAATAAATAAAACCAGATAAATTTGTTATCGAACCTTTTCCTGCCCAGTAACCATTTCCATTTTCTGAGCTCTTATCTGCTGGTTTCAATTTATTCCTTTTTTCTTAAAGACTGTTACACATAAAACAGAAACATGTTTTTTAACACAGGTGGTCGTTTTGAATCTGACAAAATTATGTAGTTCTGTACTAATTTATGCATCAAATCATATTCCTTTAACACAGATGTAGCTTTCAATAAACAAAAAAACTCAATCAAAGTACATTAGTAGACTTTGACACTCTTAAGCCTATAATGCATCTTATTATTAGGATCTTATTATTAGGATATTTACTCGCCATTTGCTGGAGTTGCACTGATCGTCACCAAGTTAAATTTTTTGCTGATTCTGATTGTTTTCTTCTTTGCTACAGATTATAACATACAAAATGGTTAAAATGTGGTGCAGATTTTCTTTGGACAGAGGAAATAGTTTTGAATTTAACTGAATTAAACGGTGACATGTTTATTCCCATGTATAAATCTGAATCTAGCAGAAAAAAGAAGAATGCATAAAAGTATCCAATACATGTTTGCCGCATTTTAAAGACAGAAAATGTCTTCATTTCTTAGTTTTTTGCTAATTTTGATATTAGTATTTGGCACTGACACCAAAAACCAATACCAATCGATATCAGCCAATTTTGTTCCCTTATTTTGATACTCTGTATCTATTTGATCTTTTTCTTGTTCAGGGATTGGTGCCACACATAAATACCAGTGTGGGAATGAGTGAAACAAATGGAAATGTGAGAGAGGTGATTGATCTCTAGTTGATTGATTGGTGCATCTGTATCAATTATTTCTCAAACGTCACACTTTTATTTGTTTATCTCCTCCTTTTATAATATTTTACATCTAAAAACTTGATTTCTGAAACCTCTCACTGCATTTTTGTTAATGCCACAGTCTTCATGCATATTAGGGGTTCATTGCACAAATCCTGGCCTGATGTTTTTTAAATATCTCATACTTTGTGGTCTCTCAAGGGGGCTGTAACTCTCAGGTTGAGGGTATACACTGCTTTAAAAAATTATTAAGATCTTTTGTACTTTAGAATAGCTTTTTTACTGTGTTCAATAAGTGTTAGGTAAGCTTTCGAGGCTCATAAACTTTACTGGTCTGCACACACACATACGCCCAGATCTAAAACAAAACGTTGCCTTAGTACAGCAGCTTTAATCACTTGGAAATATTTCTTCTGCCAGGAAACATTTGAAGAGATTTCTTTTTTTTTTTTTTTTTAAATCCGAACTCGTAATTTGTTGGCGGTTTCAGTTGTGTGTCCACGTTGCCCAAAATTTGCCTGCATGGCTCACCGCCATCATTGCACAACAATGATCAGATGGAGCCTCGCTCATTACAGGAAAACCGCTGCGATGCTCCGTGTGGAAGACGGAAATTACATGTGGCCCCAAGCGGCTGTGGCCTTGTTTGGGTGGCTGTTTGAAATGATACTGAAAAAAATCTTTGGTGATTTCATGCATAAGAAAGTGTCTTTTAGTGCCGGTTATAAAAACTAGCAGCTTGGTATGCGGCTGTTAATGAGGAACGGATGAGTTCATCATCATTTTGGTCGTGATGCCATTTTGTTGATGCTCAAAAAGACTATTTTTAATAGAAAATATAACTTGGGCCTTTATGTTATCTAAACCCCCCAAAAATCTAGTCTTAAAATTGCACACATCCCCATTAAAGTGTTTGGTTTTATTATATATATATATATATCTTCTTTTCTACATATAATTTAGTATTTACCCTGCACAACTCTGCTAAAAAAATCAACAAAGAATATTAAAAAAGGTGTGAAATCTGACTGCTGAACTAATACTTTGTTGAAGCAGATTTTGGTTAAATTTCAGATTTTTTGGTTTTGACTTCACAATATTTACACACCCTGTCTTGCAAAGGTTCTCCAAATCTATGAGGTTGGCCCAGTCCAAAACTTTAACCCTTGTTTTAATCCATTGTTGAAATAGCTGCATGCTTAGACTCACGGAGATGCTAAAAAATAAAATCTCTTTACATCTTTCGGAAATACTTTAGAGCCTTTTCTAAAACCAAATTTTAAAATTTCATTCACCATTTATACCTTAAAACACTTTAACATGCATGATGGAAACCGTGTAGGCTCCACCTCAGAATCTAACACAAACAGCCTTCCTTATTTACGCTCTTATGGGTTCAGCCAATCAGCACCAAGGAAACATGAACGGTGCTCCTGGATTGGCTGGTTTGCAAAGTTGCCCCCCTCATTCCTTTTTTTCCCAAATTAAACGAAATTGGTGTCAAATGTTTGAGCACGAGTCTTTTTTTGTTAGTGCTGCTATCATTTTAAAAATATTACGCATCAGAAATGCATCGACCCACATTAAGAAAATCAAACAAAATTGATATAAATTATTTTATATTGACTGACCTCATATTTCATGTGGTTTTGTAAATATGGACTGGCTTGTTGACCTTTTATAACCACTGGAAACATTTTTTAAAATGATTAAACTGATTGCAGCACAAACAAAAATCTTTGCTGGACAAATGTAGCACAGCTGATGGACAGCATATTTTGTTTGGTTTTGTAAATGTGGACTGGCAAGTTGACCGTTGATAGCTTCCAAACATCGAAACATTTATTAAAACCTTTTAAATGACAGCAGCACAAACAAAACAATTGGCAGCACAAATGTTTGAGTTGGAAAAAGTTGGAGGGGATAACCTCACTTCATTCCACAAAGTGGTAAATTTTTCCGCAGATAATTCGTAGTCACGTTTTGTTACTGGTTTAAAATGTTCATTCACCTTCATAAAAGCACAGAAACGCATCCCCACATCATGATGGCATCACCACCGTGCTTTCTTGTGAGTTTTGATGTTTTGTTGGTGATGCTTTGCGTTGTTTTTGTGTGTAACATACATTTTGTATTTGGTTTCACCAAAACACATTGTTTAATAAGGTTTTATTCTCCCCTGAATGTTTCCTTTGAAAAAAAAAAGCTTCTTATTTACCGCTGTACTTCAGGAAACAGACACTTACGAAACCCAATCACTTCATTTGTATCCTTAGATCAAAAGGATTGTGTTAAGAAAATGTATCAATCAAGACTATTCAGTATTTCATCTTGGTAGACTTTTCCTCAGCATCTAGCAAAAGGAAAGACCATAATGATGCACAAAGCACGTAGATAAAACAAATAGGTCAGGGCTCATAAACCCACACACAGTCGGTCATGCGCGAATAATAATAATAAAAACTTTTAAAAAATGTTTATTGAATGTAAAACATGATTGCAGTGTTTATTTTAAAAAACATAATTTTTTTTTTTTTTTTTTTTTTAAATAACTTCTCGACATAAACCACAAGGTTGAAAAACTTATTTTGTCCTGGCAATTGTTTGGTTTATGTCATTATACTGCTGTTTATTTCACCAGATGGTGGTTCAATTAGAAAGGTTTAGGTAGTCGTTCATCTGTCTTTGAATATCTTATAAGATCATGTTGTTCTAATAAAAACTGCAGTAAAATCAAAAATAACTGGCATGAACCCCACTTGAATGTTACAGGCTAACTTTCTTAATCTATAAAAACAATAAAGGATTAATTGACCTGGTATCACAGGAAAATCAGCTGTGTTATCTTAATAAAAATAAATAAATCCAGCCCATGAGATTGATATAATTGTAATGAAACAGGCTAAATAGTTTGGTCCACTGCTTTTGTTGGCTTGCTTTAAAAAGCCCCAGTGGGTGTGTTTTCCATACGACAACAATTACTGCAAATTGAGGAAGACTAATGCGTAATAAACGATAAAGGCATGTTCATGTAGAAAAATGAATCTTAATTACATCAGTAATTTTGTTTACAAGAGTTGAATTGAAATTTAATGCATCCTTTTTTAAATAATCTCAAACCAAAACAACAAAAGTAAACCAACACAATTATGCAGACTGAGGTTTTGAGAAAAAAATAGAAGGTACACATATCGCAAAAGATCACAGACTAAATTAATATTCAGTTTTATTCCCAGTGAAAAGTAAAAAAAAATGTCTGTGGAGGGCCTTAAGTGACAAAATTTAATAATCATTGAATAATTAATTGAATTTACCATTAAATAAATAAATGTTTAATACATTTAATACACAATAAATTCATTAAATATGTCAATAAACCACTAAATGCAAACATATAATTAAAGTTGAGGAGCGGGGCTAACACTGTTCAACTCTGTTAGCCTAGATTGATTCTTTGAAAATGTTTTAAAACTTTTAAAATGATTTTAGAAAACTTTTACAATTAGCAACAACACAGGAGCAGGAAACTGTCTTCCAGACTATGTAGCAGAAAGAAGTTGAAGAATCGGTTGTAAAACCAGTGGGGTTTAACTGATCATAATAAGCCCCGCCCACATCCCCTCCCCCAATTAATGGGCGGGAACAAGAACCATAGAATAATTAAATTGCATTTAATTATTTTTCTGCATCAGTTACAAAAAGTTTCCATTTTAATGATTTAAAAACATCTAAAAAAATTTGAATTGTCTTCTAAATAAAAGATTTAAACATTTAATTAGACATTTATGTATTTAATGGCACATTTAATTACTGATTTAAGGATGCATTTGTTAATTTTTGTCACGTTTGGCCCTCCAAGCCACATTTTAGCCCATATATATCAGCCTCACAGTTAATTTTTTTCAGTCACTCATTCAGGAGCAGATTTAGAGCCGCCCCAAGGCGTATGCCAGTTAAGCGGCTGGTTGGGGCCCCAACACCACTAGGGGGCTCCCAAGAGCATCTTTGATTTTATTTTGCAGTATTTTGTTCATTTTGCACATCAGTTCCAAATTTTAAAAACAAAAGACATTAAACGTATTTACAGTAAAGTCAGTGTCACTTTTAAATAGTTAAATTAATACGCCACACTTAAATATCACTTTGCCTTTCAAAATGCAAATTAATTAGTGTCTTTCCTTCAGGGTGAAAATAAGTAGCCAAAATAACACCAGGGTGTTGTAAGCTAATTACAAATGACACTAATAATAGTAGGAATATGATGTTGGCATGTTGGTAGAAGTGGCCCCCAAATCAGGATCTGCTCAGGGCCCCAAAAAGGCTTTGGCCGACCCTGATCACATGTATTTAATTTAGTCACTTTTGGTCTTCCAAACCACTTTTTTCTTTATACTCAACCTCACAGTTCATTTTCTTGTTTTGTTAATTCGTTCAGATACGGATAACCACTTAGCCATCGCTCATGCAGGACACTCAATCAACATCCCCAGCCCGCCACCCTCGTCCAATCAGAGGGCAGGGATGCATTCGCCACCTCCCAGACGGGCTGCTGTCAGAGAGTTCAGTGGCACCTATGAGAGCCTGCCGGCCCGCTCCGTTCAGGTGAGACAAAAACTGTTCATGCCTCACTCAACTAAACTTTTTAACTGGTTTGCTTTCCTTTGGACTCCTACTCCACACTCTGTTTATAGCGTTTAAGATTTTTGTCTAACTTTTATTGAGATTTATAGCTGAGAATAGGAAACTAAGGCTAAAATGTTCGCAGTTTCTTCAAAAATAGCAAATTCCAGATTGGAAAAACGTTGCCTGGTTTGATGAGTTTATAAATCAGCAGATTTTAGGGTCAAATGTCACCGTACACAGCTTGAAAGCATGGCTCCACCCCGCCTTATATGAAAGGGGACCTGTTATGCAAAGTTTACTTTTTGCATATTTTTGTATTTCCATTTGGCTTTCTACAGTTTCTAAAAACAGTCCAAGCACTTTAAAAAAAACCCCAAAAAACATCAATTTTTTTTTTTTTTTTTGTAAGAAGTTGATGATTGTTGGTGTCTGGAAAATGAGTCGTTTCAAAAACTTCCCAGTCACCGAGCAACCTAAGCGGAACTTCAGCCCCGTTACCTAGCAACCGAAGCAGAGTTCCAGCATGTTTGGTCTTTCTACTGTGTACAATGGCTGCTGGAAAAGACGAGTGTTTTGTCATTGACTTTCCATCCAGAAACCACTTGTTGCATTCTTGTTGGTTGTGCTGGAGGCTCTACTTCTGCTTTTCAAACATGTAATTGCACATCTGTTTGCAGCCATTTTCAAGTGCAATTGTAAATGTTGAGTTGGGGGGGGGGCGTGGCCAGCAGCAGCTTATTTGGATTTAAAGTGACATGAGGCCCTAAAACAACTCAAAATAGGCATAACTGATGAGTCATGAATGTGATCTAGCTTTATTCTTAATTTATGTGACTTTTTAAAAAAATTATATTGAAGGGAGCTTATAGGAGAATACATTTCATTGCCCAGTTTTCTTTTTCTAAGCAGTTATTTCAGTTTTCAATGCAATAAGAGCAGAAATATTATTCTAAAATGAGTATGCCTCTGCCATCATTGTTTACACACTCTCTCACACACACGGTTAATAATATTAATCTATTAGCACACGATATTTTCTGTCTTTGTTTTTTTGTGTTTTTTCACTAATGTAATGTACTGTACTATATATCTTGAACTCTGATGTAACTTAAATTTCTACAGTGTTTTGTTTTTAAATTTCTAAAACAGTTATCTATATTCCTCCAGGTGTCAGAGTCCTGTGTGGTTGAGTGCCCCAGCATTCAGATCACCACCATTTCCCCGGAGGATGACCCGGTGCAGCCCGTCCCCAGCTACTGGGACATGGGCAGCGGCGGCGGCGGCGGCTGGGACAGGGAGCGTCTCTACCTCCCCCTGCTGGACCCTTTCTCCTACCGCGACCGGTTCCCCGGCTCCCTCAGCCCCAGCCCTGCCTCCAGCCCGTCATCCCGCGGCTGGCTCAGCCCCGCATCCAGCTGCGACTCCCTGCTGGTGGAGGAAGAGGAGCTCAATGAGGCCAATGTCGGTTTCGGACTCTCCCCGTCCTCCAGGCCCACTTCCCCAGGAGGAAAGAAGCGCAGGAACTCTCCTCTGGTGTCTCCCTGCATCTCGCGGAGGAGCAGCTACTCGGAGGACCTGCAGGGATGCAACCTGGAGGGCGGAGAGTCCGGCTCGCAGTCGCAGGCGCTGCCCGGCAGCTGTGAGCTCAACATCCCGCAGAAAACCAGGAAGACGTCCCTAGAGCAGGTGGAAGTCCAGGCTTGTTCTTTTGAGAAAACATGTAGCCGCATTTCCATTAGCCATAAAAATGTGCAAATTGAAATTATGAAAGCAAATTTGCTTTATGCAAACATGTCAATTTTGAAATAACGTTTTTTACTAAAAGATTTTTGCTCTAGATAAAAATAAAGAGAAAAAAAGAAGATAAATTTCCGCTCCAAAAAATTTAAAATTTATTTTAGATCGATCTTATACATTCCTTTTCAAGCTCTGGGAAATGATTCAGCTTGAAAAATACTTTTTTGAGAAAAAAAACTTGAAAATTTTATGAAAAGTTGAACATTTTTCACTTTTAAAACTCAGGTTTATCTAAAAAATTTCTTATTTTTTTCTAGCAAATTTTTGATTATTCAAATTCAGAGACTTCCTTGTTTTTTTTAGTACATTTCTGAGATTAATCAAATTTTTTTTTTTTTTTTTCAATTTTTGGATTTTCTCAAACTCAGAAACTTATTTTTTCAGAACTTTATCTATAAACTTCTGAAGTTTCTGGCAGAAATTTACTCCTCCTTCTATTTTCTTCCTAACCACAACAGTCCTAATACTCCAAAGTAAATAACTGGGTTTCCATTAACCATAAATTGCACAAATTGAAATGGAAACACGTCACTTTAAAAAAATAAAACTCATTCTGAGTTTTAAAAGTAAAAAAATTTGCTGGAAAAAATTCAGAAATGACTGTGGCTTGAACTCTGGCTGGCAAATGAAGAGAGCTAGCACCATGACTGAAACATTAATTTACATCCTGCCCTTATTTTTAATGACGTATTATGTGAACAAGTTTAATCGTGTTTATTTTAATTTAATTTCTCATTTAATGGAAACACTGTAATTGTGTTTTTTTACATTAGCAGAATATAAACAAAAATTTGCTCATTTGTAATGTAAATGCAGGTGAATCAGCTGTTAAATAGAGACGTGTTTCGCTGCAGTTGTCTCCCAGGGAAGTGGACCAGGAGCCGGGTCTGGGCCGAAGCTCCCCCTGTCCGCTGCCGGAGACCCAGCAGCCCAGGAGAGAGCCCCCGTCTCTGGGAATGGACTACCTCCCTGTTCCTCCTGCCCTGGCCTGGGGCAGAACCAGAGCCAGCGCCCACAGTCCTCTCTTCAGGCAAGAACACATTTTATGGTAAAAACGGTGTGAGGGGTTCTGATGTCCTCTAGTCAAACTGAGAAACAACCAAAGGACACTTGAGAAGTGTCCACCCTGCTTCAGTTTAGAGTTTCCAGAATTATTGAAATCTGATCTCAAATAGACAAAACCGTAAATCCTGGAAAGGTCGCCAGTCCATCGGAGGGCAAAGAGACAGGCGGGGCAAACAATCATGTTCTCACTCTTAAAGCTGCAGTATGTAATCTTTAGAGGCGAACCAACTGCAGCGTTCTGCCCGATCTCTAAAAAACCTCACTTGCCGATTCAGATTTTTGGCCAATAGCATTTTTGTTAGTCTGAAATGAGGCTAAATTAGCTGGTGGGCCAGTCTGTCCATTAAACCTCTCACCTTTTACTTAGTAACTAGTTACATTTACTCACTTGCATTTACTTGAGTAACCTTTTGGGAAACATTATTTCTATTCTTGCTTGAGTAAAATTTCTGAATTTTTTTACCCACTGAATGAAAACCAAACATGTTTTAACCAAAACTTCACCAGACACAGACACACACCTGCAGTTTCTGTTAAAGTTTCTTAAGTTTTTCATTGAAAGAAACTGATTTGGAAAAATTTTGTTTTGCCTGATTTTGTTATTTTTTTGTTACTGATATGAATTGTTGTCATTTTTGTCCTTAAAATACCAAAATTTCCACTTATTTTTACATTTTGGTTCATCTGATTATCTCATAATTTGATGAGTTACTCACTACTTGAGTCGACTTTTATTTATTTATTTTTTTACCAAAAAAAAAAATTTCTTGGACGTCTACTTTTTACTTTTACTTGAGCAAAAATATGAAGTATAAAATCGGTCAGAAACAACCAGTGCTAATTTAAATCTTTTTATTTGCTATATATCTCACACTGGGCATCTGTAGTGCTATTATCTATGTTTTTCTCAGCTGTAAAATAATCTTCTGTCCTTTAGGTCTAATGCTTTGCCTCCACTCGACTGGCCGCTCCCGTCCCAGTTTGACCAGTATGAGCTGCGCATCGAGGTGCAACCCCGCCCACACCATCGAGCCCACTACGAGACGGAGGGCAGCAGAGGCGCCGTCAAAGCCGCACCAACAGGACATCCTGTTGTCAAGGTGCGACCGACGTTTCTCACTCTGCAGAAAATACGTCTAACTGGGATTTTACTCCAAATTTATTTTATTTCAACCAAAAGGGTCCAAACTGTCTGGGGGGTGAAATAGTCCAGCTCAAAGCACTCAAATCATTTTTTAATTGCATGCAGAAATACTTTACTAAAGTAAATGATTAAATTTCACATTTAATTTATTAAATTAAATTTACTTTATTAAATCTTATAAAGTACATTTTATAAATGTACTCTATTAAATGTGATTAAGAATTTATTTACTTTAAATAAAAGACATTTGAATATTAAAAAAGATATTTAGATGAAAAAAAATACTTTTTTAGCATCTAAAATTTTGTTTGTATTTTTTAGAATTTAAAAAAATATTTTTATATATTCATATTTTTTTTTATTTAAAAAAATAGGGTTTTTTTTCTTGCATTTTTTAGATACAAAATCTATTTTTCATCTAAAAAGCATACTTTTTATTTTTTTTTTAGAATCTTTTTATTTTATTTTATTTTTTTACACTTTTTTTCTAATTTCCCCCCCCCCCAAAATATGAACAAATCTAACTTTTGCATCTAAAAAATAATTTAGTTTTAAGATGCAAATCATAAAAATTGTCTGAGTTTGTAATCCTATACTTATACAAAATAACAAAAAATTAAAACTTTAGACTATTAATGAATAAGAAGCTTATGTATTACCAAATATTTCACACAGAATTACATAGAGGACCATAAATGGCCCCCAGCCTGCACTTTGGCCACCCCCAATTTAAGGAGAAGTCATATTTTTTCAGTGTTTTTGTGATAATGAAGGAAAGTCACGTGCGTCTCCTGCTGCTCTCGTCACAGTGTGGTTTGTTTCTGTGTCCAGCTGTGCGGCTACGCAGACAGGAAGCCGCTGTCGCTGCAGGTTTTTGTCGGAACGGCTGATGACCGCTCCATCAGGCCTCATCCTTTCTACCAGATACACAGGTACAGACCACCGACAATAGTTAACTAAAACCAAACCAATAACTAAAACTGGCACCAACTGAAATAAACAAAAACAGTGTTTGATGGAGAAAAACTATAACCAACTACAACTGTATCATGTATTTATAAAACTAAAACATGCTGAAGTTATAGTATGTTTTATGAATCCATTTATTAGATGTGAAATTGATTTTTTCCACACACAGGAAGTTTATAACGCCACTCCATTCTCCTAGCGGCGCTTTCGTTAGATCGCAAAATGGCAACAGCAGAAGTTGGGAGAAAACGGCAAATACAATTTGTTGCTCAACAATAGTTCAATCTATTTTTTGAAAATGGTATTCATTAACATAATCACAATAACTAATAAAAACTAAGCTAAACCTAAACAATATTCAACTACTAAAAACCAGCAAACACACTAATTAAAACTGAGTTTGACAAACAAAAAGTCACAATGAAATGAAACTAAACTATGATGAAAAACCCAAAACTATTTTAACCCTGGTGCAGAGATAACAAATTTATCTCCATGCTTCTTTTTCAATTAATTAAATCTAAAACTCCTCACAAGATGCATCATCTGACTGCGGCTTTAAATGCAGTGTAACGAATCGTTTTCTGCCTCCAGGAAATATCTCCCATTTTTTCTCAGCTCTAAATACAAAAATCATACTCAGATAAATAATATCAGGATGAATTCAGGACATCACAGCTACAACTCAAGCTCATTTGAGATTTTTTGAAACATCTAATTAGGACAAGTACTGTTTGCTTTCAATAAATAAACTTACTTTTTAGCTGGATTACAAATATTTAGAAAGCCAGAATAAACACACGAACAGTAATGAAGTACTTGAGGCTTCGCTGCAGAAATAATTTAATTTATTATCATTTATTTATCACTAACACAAGCGTTAGAGTAACAAAGAAGAAATGTACTTTTGAAAGAATATGTGATAGTACATGTTTACATGTTTGATTGTTTTCAAACTTATGTCACATTTTATCCAACTTTCATCCGTCACAATTCTGGTGCATATTAGTCTAGAAATGTTAAAGGAAAATATGCATTCTACTGCAATAAAAGATTAACTTATTTCATACATCTTTAAAAAGTATTTCACAGGCAGATTATATATAACATAAGAAAGCTGTCTTGTTATAAGTGAAATAATCCGTCTCTGGAACTAGTACTTTTTAAAATAATCAATATTAAGGAATTATTGACGTCAAACAAGCTCCTTTATCTTGCTGAAAAGTTATTTGTAAGTTAGTTTTGTTTCAGTTCAAGTGTAATAATATATTTGTGCTAAAAGCAAGACCAAAGATATTTATCTTGTCTTGTAAGATTTTGTGTTTTTGCAGTGATCACCAATATGCCTCACTGAATCTTGACTGTTTTATTTGTGGGAACTAGGTTTTTTCCTCCTATATATATATATATATATATATATATATATAAATAGTATTTTCATTTGTTTTGATGATATTTGTCAAATTAATATTCAAAGAAAAATAGATAACTAAAATATCTTGGATAAGGTGATGTACCCAACATTTTTCTGACTTTTTTTTATTTTAAACGTTTCTCATTGTGCAGGGTGACCGGGAAGATGGTTGGCACCGCTAGCCATGAAAGTGTCCAGGCAGGGACCAAACTGTTGGACATCCCCCTCAACCCCGAGAACAACATGACTGCCCTGTAAGTAGGAACTGAAGCCTTTAAATCTGTTTTGTGTTGCTACTTCAAATCTTTTAGCCTACTTCATGTTGTCAGGCAAGTTATGTTTAAAATATTTCTTTATTCTTCATGTCTGTCAGCAGTTGTGCACATGATAACTAAAAAGTTAGTTGTGCTAACCCAAAAGCACTACTCATTAGCATTAGTTATGCTAAAGCTAAAGTGCTATTCCAATATGGTATTTAGCAGAAGCTAATGCTAATACCCAACTCACCATCTGTTACAACAGTATATTGCCCTAAACAGGATAAAATGTGTTATTGCATCTATCTGCAGAGAAAGTGATTCTATGGAACAGATTTTTCACTCTTCGTTTCAGTTTTTCAGTTCGTTTTGCTAACTGATTCTGATTTTGCCCAACTGAACACAGCAGCAGGCCTTCGGTCAGAGAGCATATAAGTAGATCTTAAAGTGTTTGCTACATTTTTAATACAGAATACAATTCTGCAGGTGGACAACGTGAGAAAATCAAGCTTAATCAAGCTAATTTATTATTTAATAAAGTTGTAATTACTTTTCCAGGTAGGGTTAAGTTGTTTTGGACAGCCTTTTCTTCTCACTTCACATTTAAAATTGCATTTCGATCCTCAGACTTAAAAAAAACAACTTATATCTGCCTTGATTTGCTCAAAGTTAGCTAAATTTTAGTGCCTGATTTTTGTGTTGCTGCTCGACATTTAAACTTAATCTGCTGCTTCTGTGAGTTTTTTTTTTTTTTAAACGTATAAATATCTTTCTCTAGAGGCTATTAGAGTCAAAGAATATTTTCTGCATTTCTGTCAAGATATTCCAAAACATCAATTGTACACATTTGAAGGAAGATGATTGTAAAAGTTTAAATCCTATTTTTTTCTCTCTGTCTGAATTTTCTTACATATGAAAGAAGTTAAAATTGTGTATTATTTCTTTGTTTTTTTCCAATATTTATGCTGTCAAGATATTTTTTATCACAGTGAAAATAAACATAAGATTGTTCATGAAGGATCGCAGTTTCTTCTACTTTAGGAAACATAATTTCATTTAACAATCTTGTTTTTCAGCATCGACTGCGCTGGGATTCTGAAACTGAGAAACTCCGACATCGAGCTGCGAAAAGGCGAAACGGACGTCGGGAGGAAAAACACTCGCGTGCGTCTGGTGTTTCGTACTCACCTCCCTGTAGCGCCCCCTGTGGGCCCTCCTGGGCGCGTCCTGGCTCTGCAGGTCGCCTCTTTGCCCATTGAATGCTGTAAGACGCCGCATTAAGTTCAATTGAATTTAAAACTTCGTTGTAATCCGACGAGAGGCCAACGTTTGTCCGTTTACCGCTTCAGCTCAGCGGTCGGCCCAGGAGCTTCCGGTCATCGAGTCCGTCAGCGTCACTTCCTGCTCTGTGGAAGGAGGCGAGGAGCTGCTGCTGAGCGGTACCAACTTCCTGCCGATCTCCAGAGTCCTCTTCATGGAGAGAGGCACCGGTATGAGTTTGACACCAACCCAAATGACGTAGAAGCAAAAAACAATGAAATAAAATTAAATAAATAAGCAAATACACCCTAGTATATTTTGTGCACAAAATAGACCAGGGTCTAGCCTTATTTAAACTAGCTTAAATAAGGCTATCTTATTTAAATTAGCTTAAATAATCTAATCACATATTTTAAATTTCGTCGTGGCTGGACTATTTCATGTCAAATATTCCATGTAGATTTTTTTTTCTTTCCAGACTGTCAGGCAAAAGTTTCAGTCGCTCCCAGACATTTTCATTACGTTCTGCGAATCAAGCTTATTGAGGCTACCGCTAATTGGCTGCTAATCCTTAGCTAGCTGGCTAGCTTTTCTGCGTCTATCATCAGTTGACGCTAACTTCTCTCTTTCTTTCTTTCTTTCTTTCTTTCTTTCTTTCTTTCTTTCTTTCTTTCTTTCTTTCTTTCTTTCTTTCTTTCTTTCTTCAATTTAAATAATAACTAGAGGGAGTGTAACTAGACAAACCCTGTAAAAATACTGTTACTTCTGCTTTTAAGTTATTCTTTGAATGTATTTTATTATATTTTAAATTTATTTATTACAGTTGTATTATTGTTTTTTTTTTAATAGTTGTATTTGTAAGAACCCCTCAAAAATGAGATGCTACATTTCAAGGGGTAATCCTAGAAACAATTTTTTTTTTTTTTTTAAATCAATAAATAAGAACAACAACAATAATATTTTCCTTTGGCATTAAAGCATCTTTTTTGTAAATTTATTATCCCAAAAATGTAGATTTAATATTTATTTTTATTCTAAAAACAGACTGAAAATATTACTTTCTATGTTTATTGATGTTAAGATTACAGATATGCTCAGTGAAATGTTTGTCAGATTAAAAATATTTATATTTCAGGCCTCTGAGTTATTTTTGTTGTTTTTTCATCAATGTCAAGCTTTTTAAATTAAATGTATTTTACCAAATATAAAGTTTCTCTTTGCTCTGGCACATCAGATGGGAAACTACAGTGGGAGGAGGAGGCCCATGTGGACCGGGACAACAGCAACGAGGTAATTTTACGACTCTCACTCAGTTTAAATGTCTGTCGATGATCCGCCCAGGGAATACTTTCATATTTATGTCATTATTGACTTAAATATAAGCAACAAAAATGTGCATATATTAAATAAAAGACAATCTAATACCCATAGGTTGGTTATCTTGATTGCTAGCTTGCAAAATTTTGGAAAAAAATCGCAGACTGGGTGGTGAACTCAGGACTTTCTTGCTCCATGGCAGCAGGGCTACCACTTTGCAGCACATAAATAGTGATAAATTGACCCGGTAATTATTGCAATAAATAATAAAATTGTTTTTTTTTGTGATCATTTTCAAGTAATATATTGATAATGGAATTATAATGGAAGTTCTAGACCAATAATCTTTAGTTTTGTGACAAAAACACTGAAACTGGAAAGCACTTTATATATCCAAACTAAAAGATTGACAACCAAAACAATAAATAAAATGAAAATAAAAAACAAATACAATCAAAACCAGATTGATTATAATGTCTTTATAAACAAAATTTCCTTAAAAATAATAATCATTGGTATGAAAATTGTTATGTTATTATTTGTGGTTTGTATGATATATCATCAAACGTCTGACTTTTGGGTGTTTTGGTGGTTTTTAATTTGATTACCTTGAGAGAATTTGGACAAAGTTTAAAAGTGTCTCCAAAATATTTTAATAAAACACTAACACAATTTGTATGCATTTTTCCTAGTAAAGTGCAAAAAAACTATAATTTGAGAACTAATAAATAAAATATATTTTTTGAGGTTGAGTTGAGAAACTAAAATACAAAAATTAAAATTTCAAGAGGGAAACTGACACTAAAGCATTGATCTGATACTGCTACTGATCTGGTATCGATATTATTGATAGTCTGTATCGATTTGCCCACATTTTGCAGAAAATCCACGCCACATGTTACTTTTAATAGCGAATGTAAATGCATTCTTTACTGGTTCAGTTCTTCATGTGCCCATACCGGCTTTTAGCAGCAAATTTGTGTCTGACACAATGGCTTAACTATTAAGCAGTAGGTAGAAAAGCATTAAATCAGATCCATAAAACTAAATCACAGCACAGCCTCAGTGGTTGAGACTCTGCCAAGATGGAGTCTAATGTGCCCAGTTTAGCTTGTTAAAATCGTTCTTTTGTTTGCTAAAAGCGCCACATCTGTTGGAACTAAAAGGATAAAAAAGGCAAAACTATTAACAAAATGTTGTTTAAAAATTAGTCACTCGCATTTCAGTCCATTCTTTTCCCTCTAATGGAAACATACCAAGCAGACAGAAAGGATGAATATGTCCAAAAATGTTTATACTTTTATTATATTTAGTTAGTTTTTAATGATAGATATTCAAGATCGATGTACTTAAAAGTTGTCCTACATTTGTATACATACACTTAATTCCTGTTTATTCAGTGTATGTAAATGTCTGGTTTCAATTATATACATGGATACCCAGTTGAAACCAGATATTTACATACACCGAATAAACTGAAGTTAAATGTATCTGTACAAATGTAGGTCAACTTTTGAATTTGTGAAAACTTACATGAAAATATCTGAAACAAATTCTCACAAAATTTTTAAATGAGCAAATAGAAATAATTTCGGTAATTCTAAATAATCTAAAACAAAAAACGTTTGGTTTAGTTTAACTTCAGACAGCAAGAATAAGAATAAAATGTGTTGGTGTCTTTTTATCTAGTGAATGTTAATATCTGGTTTCAACTGTCTTCAGGCTTTAATCTTACACTTTAAAACTTTGATTCAATATATTTAAGGTTTACTCTGTATTAGTTATATATTTGAACAGCAAATGTAAATGCATTCTATCAAAAAACATCTCTATATATGCGTGTATTTGTTGCTGCAGTGTTTGCTGTGTGTGAGGGTTCCTGTGTACAGCGACCTCTCCGTCAGTCGGCCTGTGTCCGTCAGTCTGTACGTCTCCAACGGGAAGAGGAAGCGGAGCAGCACGCACTGCTTCAAGTACCTTCCTGGTGAGCGACTCGCGTCTTTATTACCTCATCGCAACTTCATTAATGCTCCTGATGTTTGCAGTAGCATGTAGCGATGCAAGGATCCGATATTCATATCGGTGACAATGTGTCTGATCCATAAGAGCCAATCTATTCAGTCTAATTCTACGCTTTGTCTTCTGAGCAATGTCATGCTGGAATATTTATTTTTGTTTCATTTAGAATTACTAATTGCACTTTCTAGAAGAAGGTCTATTGCAGTTTCTTTTTGTCAGCGATTGAACAAATCAAAGTCTCCAGCTGGTTTTACCGCTGTACAATGGTTGCTGGAAAAGATAAATGGTTGTTTTTGACTTACTATGCAGAAACCACTTATTCCGTTCTTGTTGGTTGTGCAGAAGACCCCACTTCTGCTTTTCAAAGATGTATGGTTGTGTAATTGTGTATCTGTTGGCATCCATTTTCACATGCAGTGTAAATTTTGAGGTGGTGGGCATGGCCAGCTCCTTATTTGAATTTAAAGTGACAGGAAGCCCTTAACAGCTCAAAATAGGCAGAAATTACCAATCTAAAATCTTTTAATCTAAGAATTATTTTGTGGAAAAAATTCAATGAACATGTTTTGTATTGACGGAGACCTGTACAGAGACCTATGTTCAAGTCTGGATAAGTGAGGGAAACTGAAAATGTAGTATGGGAAAAAGTCTGTGTTCATATTTAGTTTCCTAAGATGGAAAAATCAAATTTTCGGGTTTTTATATTTTGATCTTTATTTTAAGTCTCATCAGAACTTTTTTTTCTCCATCTTATTGATCTTGTTTGTTCGTGAGTTTCACTCACTCGAACATCACGTCACTTCCTTTCTGGCCTCCAGATTCTTTTACATCAGCTGCACTCAAAGTTCTTGAACTGGGTTCAAGTAGATGTCAAAGCATCAATTGATTAGAAGAATCTGTTTTAAATTTAGAATGAACCAGCACAGATTTCTCCAATTGTTAAAGATGTTTCCTGATTTAAATTTTTCCAGATGCTGGCAGGAAAAGTCTGGAGTTTTAAAATGGGAGATTTGTAGGAACGCTGCCTCCTGCTTAATGTGTGCTGGCAAGATAAAATTAGGTCTTTTTCTATGGTTGATTTACTTTGTTAAAAGTTCCTGGAATAGTAAAATGTGTAAAAAAGTTGCTGCAGGAATGGTTAGGAGTGCAAAGCACTGATAATTTAATAAGAAAACGTTATATTTTTTAACAAAAGATGAACTTACATCAACTTTTTACACACTTTAACGAGGGGTGAAAATAGGTTTATTTGTTGGTGACATAATTGAACATCGCCTATGTTTGTGTGGTTCTTTCAGAAAATAGCTAAATCAGTAACTTTTCTATTCCTGTTTTCTCTCATTACAATTTGTATGTTTTTAACAACATACAAGGCAATTATCATGCTTTGCTTCTCCTTTTTCTATGCAGTAGAAATTTGAGTTTTACAAGTTTAATGATTACAATCTTTACCTCATTCTACATATTTGAGATTTATTTGCAGCCATGTAGATTAATAAAACTGATAAAGTGTGTGTTAACTTTATGTCTTATATATTACATTTGCTTTTAAACCAGGTTAATAACAGCATATATGTTACTAAACTTTAAAAGGAAGTTATTATGTAAAATTAACTTTTTGCATGTTTTTTTACGCAATTGCTTCAAAAATGCTTTAAAAAAAGATCAAGCTGTTTGTTGGCAATAAGTTGATGATTTTTGGTGTCTGGAAAATTAGCCTTTTCGGATACATTTCTAATGTTCAGTCACATTTGACAGGCACTGTGCCGTTACCTAGCAACCCCAGCTAAGCCCAGCTCTGTTACCTAGCAACCAGAGTGTTTGCTCAGCTGGTTTTACCGCTTTATGTGCCGTCCAATGGCTGCTGGAAAAGACAAGTGTTTTATTGTTGACTTACCATCCAGAAACCACTTTCTGCATTCCTGTTGGCTGTGCAGGAGGCTCCACTTCTGCTTCTCAAAGATGTAAGGTTGTGCATCTGTTTGCAGCCATCTACAATTGTAATTTCTTCAGCTAGTGCAATTAGGAGATTAAGAGCCAATGTAAAATAATTAATAAAGAAACTGAAATTGACAATAACAATAGGTTGACTATTGACTACCTTGGTTAAACTTGTAAAAAATAAAATACAACAAACCTTCTTTCAGATGGTTCAGAAAGTGCAGTTAGGACTTTGAAATAAAGTTTAAAAAAAGTAAAATAAATAATAAAGCTTTAATCCGATCAGAGCAGAAAGTACAGAATTAGACTGAATGAATCTAAATAGATCGGGCGCATTGTCACCGATACCCGATCTATTTTTTATCAATATTGGGACCAATACAAATAGCTGTAGCTTAAACCTGCTAATAATTTCTGACCATGAAAAACCCAGCATAAATGGAAATATTATGTAAACTAGATAATTTTCATCTGTTTTCCTCTCAGTTATGTTTAAAGAAGAGGATCCTTTGCTGTCCCGTCCCTCTGTTCCCCCTCTGGACGGGGTAACTGTGGGTCCGCTCAGAATGGACAGAGGCTTCCACGTGTCTGACGACCGTGGCCTCGGCTTCCACCTTCCCCCCTACCCCTCCACCTACTCCCCTCCCTGCCCGGCCATGAGCTACCAAGAGGAGTACTGCCCCAAACCCGACAGCGCCGTGGAGGAGCCAGGCGGGTCCAGGCCGCCCCTGTCTGAGCGTAACCCCAGCTTTGAGAACCTAGAGCTGGGCTTCACCGAACTGCTCCCCCCTCTGTATCCCCGCGGTCCTCAGCCTCCGTCCCCGTCTCCTTCCCCATGGCTGGACTCCCCCTACCTGTCCTCTTCGCCCTCTCCGTCCCACTCCTCCTCTCTCAGCCCGTTCCCCACCGAAAGCCCCCTCGCCAACTCCCCGCTGCCACCGATCCCCACCTCTCCTTTCCCGCAGTACTCCGCCTATCCTCAGGAGCTGTGTCCCTCGCCTCCGTCCAACCCTTACCAGGACGGCTGTCCGGCACCGTACTCCCACTACGAGGGCTGGGAACCTCAGGGAAGGATGCTGGGTACGTGTCACGGGGGAGAGGGGGACGCCAAGAACCAGGAGTGTCCACTGGAGTTTACCAGCTCGGCCTCTATGCACCACATTACCTTCGAAGAAGGTGAGGCAATTATAAGAGACAACAAGAACATTTATGAAGATCTGACAAGAATCAGGGGTACTGCTGCTGAAAATTAGCCACAATGCTAAATTTAAACCGAATGTAGTGAGTAGCATCTGTAGCATCACAATCATGTTGACTAACATGGATGTAGTCCATTCAGCTAATTATAGCTATTACATGAAAAATGAGCTAAAATACTTATTTATATGTTTGGTCACTAGATTACGGAGCCACCTAGTGGACATGGGGAAAGATTATTTTGCGTTACCTTTCAGTAAATTAGCCAATACGCCCTAGTCTGTTTTGTATATAGTCACAAATGTCGATTTAAAATTGCAAATATATTCACATTTAAAGAGCCACAGCTCTTTAAATGTTTAAAATCTTATATTATAGCAGAAAATATGGTGGACGGCGTAAGAATGACTTTCAGTACTCAGTTATGCTGCATGAACTGATCAGTACATTATTGCGAGGGAACGCAAAAGAAAAAAAAATCCTCCATGTCCACTAGGGGGCTCCATGCTAGATATGCGTAGTTCTATTTGCGCCTGTACTCACACAATCTGGGGTTACAATACATATCCAACGTCTTTTGTTTTTTTTTAATCATTAATATAAACAATCAACCTCAAAAATGTACCATAACGTTTTCACAACACAAACAGAAAACAAACAAAACTAAAATCACTTAAAATGATCTCAAAACTTCCGCCTAATTTTCTGACGAAAATGTACTCCTTTTTTTTCTCTATCATCAATGACCCTAAGGCACCTTCAGATGCAAACACAGCTATTTATTGCTATTTTAACAGTTTTTAATGGGTTTTATCTGTTCATGCTGACTCTACCCGCCCTTTGGAACATCTTGTTTTTGCCCACAGTGAAAATTAATTTGACACCCCTCTTTTAGGATGTCTTACCGCCTGATAGTCGGGTAGCCCCGGTTTGATCTGGAACCAAAATTGTAACATTTGTAACACACAATTCAGATTGTAACTTACCTCTCTTATTCTGTCTCCTCCATAGTGTCAGAGTTCATTGGGGAGGACATCCAGGCCTACCAGTCAGGCTCGCACATGAACAACTAGTCCAGCTGGTAATGAACCCGACTTGATGTTCAGCATCTTTTTAAATTCCCTTTGCACTTTGTGGTATTAAGTTGGGATAACTGCAGTAGCACATAAGTGACAGGGGAATCTGGTGGGAAATGTATGCAATGTTATTCCAACCACTGTTTTATAAAAGGGAAACTGATGTTTTAAAATATCTGCCAAAATAAATTATATAAGAAACTACGCTGTGTGAGTCTGGTGTCTCTTTTGGATGTTTATTTGTAGTCTGAAACAAACAGACTTGAAAGAATGAAAGCGGAAATAATTATTGGTGAAAACAAATTTAATGAATTAATTATATTGGGACCACAAAGTTTATAGCAACTATTAGCTGCACAAAAATTCTTTAATTAACCAAAGATGACTATTCAGCAGACTTTTTCTCAGTTGCAAAATTTAAGATCCAGTGTCGCCAAATAGCAGTCAGTACAAGGTTTTTGTGCAGTTAATAACTGCTGTAAACTATGTAGCATATATATACATAGTTTTTTTTTAATGTTTGACAATTAAGTTAACCAGTTAACATAAACTGATTCTCTAAATCAGTCTCCAAATGTGTTTCAAGATGTTAAAACCATAGCTTGATTCTGTTCAGAAAGTTGAAGTGAACAAGCTGAAATGGTTTCAAAAAAGTCATTACTTTTCAAATTTTACAATTCTGCAGTCAAACTAAAAGTCCTCTATTCTGCTGTCTGCTTTTAAAAATTAAAAAAGCATCTGCTGAAATAAAGATGGATGCAAATGTTTAAAGCCTGTAAAATCTAATTGGGATTGTAAAAATCACTGAGAAAGAAATTTAGTTTGCACTTTTTTGGTTTCAGTGGGGAGTACATTTCAATAATTTACCTTCTCATCATAACCATACTGAAATTTCAACGACCCACTGACTTACTCTTCCAACTTTGGCTCATATTCTTTTCATCCAAAGTGCTGCTGCTTGGGTCCTGACCAACACTATGAAAATTAATTGTAAAATTATGGATTTTAAACTCTAGTTATTGATCTACAAAGCACTGAATGATCTTGGAGCAACAGAGGTGGGTTGCCGGTTTGAACCTCGCTTTCTCTGTCCAGTATGATGCTTCTCTTTAGCATAAGAAGCTAATTGAAAGTCAAAACTAACCCAAAATGTTGTTAAAAATGTGAAAGCTCCCTTACATTTGAACATAAACTGATGCAGTTTTTTGGGCAGGGGGTTTGTAAAAGAACACATCCTGACTACTTGCATCAATTTTACATGTTGTTTGTCTTTTTAGGCATACTTTCCCAGTCTAAAAATATCCAAGCAAGGCCAGTCTGACATTAAATTAAAGCAAACCAAATTTCAGGCTCTACTCAGCTTTGAAAGAGTGCTTAAATGTTTTCAATAAGCAGATATAATGGAAAAACAAAATCCTGTTTTGTTTTTTTCTTTTGATACACATCATTTTCTACCATTTTTCAAGTTTCTTTAAAAGTAAAAAGAGGATAAAGAAGAAAATTCATTTGTAAGCAGTAATACATTTTAAATATAATTTAACAAGTCCAAGATGAAGGATATGTTTTGGCTTTCACTAATTAGCAGCTGTGGTGCATTTAGAAAACATGAAAACGTGATTTGGTGTCAACAACACTCAAAGAATGTTTAAAATTAATCTTTTTTCTTTTAATTTAACTGGATTTTTTGTAGGTTTCTGAGTCCATTATGTGTAAAGAGAAGTTTTCAGACTGCTTGACATCAAAAAGCATTTTATGCTGTTTCTCTTAGTTCTCTTAGCAGTACAGTATATGTGATACGTTTTTCATCCTTTATTTATCCAAGTGTAACTGAGATCAACATTTTTTGCAAAAACAAAATAAATGCCTTGTCATAATAATTTACATCACTGTATAGTAAAGTGTTGCCTTACACTTGAGCAACATTAAGGACACCTTCAGCTGACAAAATTAAGTTCAAATTAAGATTATCACTAGAAATTGGATTCTCTGCCTTTTTACGAGTCTGATCCGTTCTACACTGCAAAACACAAAATCTTACCATGTATATTTGGTCTAGTTTCTAGTGCAAACATCTTAATATGTTCAAAATAACACACAACAACCCTACAAGTAACTTTTCAGTGAAATATTGGAGCTTCTAAGTGCTGGAACTATAAAAACTTAAGAAAAAAAAAAAAGATTTTTAAAAAGTCTTTGATTTACTTACCATTTCTTTTTTGTACAGCACTTTCAATAATTCCTTGTGAAAAAGTACTTGTTACACTGGCAGATTATTTCACTTATAACAAGACATTTTCCCATGTTAAAAGTGAAATAATCTAGTACATTTTCGCCAATATTATAGAATTATTGACTTAAAGTAAAGTTCTATATTTTGTTGAATCTTGCCTCTTTGTCAAATTTTGTGATTTACAGTGTACTTTTGTAGAACAGTGTCAGGTTAGCAGCAGATTGTGTTGAGAGATGATGCGTTTCTGAGATAATCCAGATCCAGCATGACTATATAAGGCCTGACGCCTGCTGGAGGGTTCAAAGGTCACCCACACACCCAGTGACTGTTTCAGCGCGTCGCCTCAAGTGAGATGGAAAACCCAACTTGCACTTTATCTATCTTATGAAGATGTAGAAATGTCCAAAGAAAAACATGTAGAGCTGAAACTTGATACAAATAGCTAAATTAATTTGAAGAATTTTGTTGTTTTTTTCTAATGATAGAATATTACAGAAGTATTCTCATGTTTATTTTTGATTCTCTTTTTATGTCCTGATTTTAATTATATTTTTATATATCTTATACTGCAACTGATTATTTCCTCATTGATTAATTTGTTCTGTCATAAAAGGCTCAAACATCTGTTTAGCTTTTTAATGTTTTGTGTCATAATTAGAGTTTGAGAACAGCAAAAATAGAGTCACAGCACCACCTATCATCACTTTTGCCCCTAAGCAACCAGTCTTTTGAATAATCTTTGTAAATTGTGTTTAATAAACATACAAAAAATATCAACCTGGATTACAAGAATGTCTGTCTGCATGAAAATAATTAAGATGTTTTACGTTTTTATTTTGGGAAAATTCCTGGCATTTTTGTCATATTTGCATGAAATAACTTCAGATTCCACGAGGGGGCGGTACAGCTTCAAACATCACGCAAAGTTTCTTTTATTTGTATTTTGCAAAATATTGAAGACAATTTTTCGGCTATTTCACTCATAACATGGGAAAAATGTCTGGTTACAAGTGAAATAAATAATCTGCCTGTGGAACAATAACTTTTTAATAATGAATATTAAGGAATTATTTACTTAAAACAAGCTCTTATATCTTGCTGAAATGTTACTTGTACTGAGCTAGTTTCACTAGAAACTTTCCAAAATTACTTGGAAAAAGTTTGTTTTTGCAATGTATATGTAACAGGATTTTATTTTAACAATATTATAAATGTGAAGTTTGTCTAAATTTGTTTATTTATTCTTTGAATTGAGTTTGTTTAGTCAACAAATTGTTTCTTCAGAATTTCCATAGCAACCAGTAACTGACAGCTCCGCCCACTTTTTAGGTTGCCATCGCAACTGTTGTGCGCTTTGTGTTGTCTTTACAAGTAGCCTATTATATTTTAACATATATTTTAGACAAATTTAATAATACGCAGCATCTTATGAGTAATTTTGCAATGATTTGTTTATGTTTTAACTGTTATCATTAACCAAATTAATTCCTGGAAATGCCAGGAATTAATCTGGTTACTGGGAGTGAGTGGGAAGGCTGCGGCCAACATGAATTATTATTATGAGTTCTCCAAGGCTGAAAAGATTACACAGATAAGAACCAAAGAAAGATGAGCATTTTTCCTAACTTCATACCCTAAAGCATGACATTTACCTTGACTAGACCAGTTTGTTTTATTGACAATGTGAAGTTCATTCCTTGTTAACGTGTTATCAAATTATTCACTGAATTATTGATTTAAGACACAGAAAATGTTCAAGTAAGAAAAATGATCTCTCAATTATGTGGTTAAATGTCCTTTAACAACTTAGCACCACCAAAGATAAAGGAAAGTAGTCCTTCAAGCATCTATCACAATCCCATTGCATGATGCTACCTCCACCATGCATGCACTGCAAAATCTTACCAAGTGGTCTAGTTTCCAGATATATAGACACATTGGAGTTGAAATCTTTGACTTTTCAAAACCATGCATTTCCATGTTTATTCTAGAAAATTTCAGAGCTTAATCTAAAAATTTTGGAGTTTTTTCATAGTTCATTTTCAAGTCTCCCAAATTAGAAATTTCCCTGTTTTTTCTATTAAATTTCTCAGATTAATTCCAAACTGTGATATTTTTCTAGCAAATTTTTGATTTTTCAAACTTTTTCAAATTTCCATATTTTTTCTTAGAAAACAATCTTTTAGATTAATCTCTTTCTAAATTCTTTGGCTGACATTTACTTGTCCTATTTTTATAAGAACCGTCGTAAAAACCAATGATGGTCATCATTAGCGAGCGTGTTTTTCTTTTTTTTGCAGGGATCTTTTGGTGTCATGTTCCCAATAATCTTGTTATAATCAATAATTGTTCAGTGTTGATATTAGTTCCATCAGCAATTTTTAAAAAATCATAACAAAGATTTTTTTCCCATGTTATAAGAGAAAATATCTGTCTGTGGAACTGTTACTTTTTATTGATATCAACTGTTTATTCTTAGCACATTTTATGGTGCAAAGTGACGTTGTTTGAGAAAATGTTGGCATTGTCTCCACCTGCACAGGTTTACAGTAAACTCAAGTGTTGACTTTCTCGCTCTCCAGTAAGTTGCTAAAATAGAAACACTTATACTGGGACCAGTTCTATTTCTGGGATGGGAAAGGAACAGAAGGAGGTGACTTAGCAAAGTAAACAAAGGGGTATTAATATTTAGGTGACTTATTGACCTCTGTTTGTTTGTCCACACAGTTATATTCCTTATTTATTCATAATTAATTCAGCGGGATAAGTTTACATTCACATAATAGCCACATGGTGGCGCTGTCAGAATAAACCTCATCTCACAAACTTCAAATCAACAGATGAATAAGCAGAAAAATGGAAGATTAAACGCAATAAAACTTGAAATTGCAGAAGAAAGTATAAGTTACTTGATTATCCATCCATCTATCCATTCACTCATCCATTCATTAGAGCGAGCCCAAACACATTTTTTTCTGTTTTGTGATTTTATTGTCATGATTACATGATTTTCTTATAACACTGATGTGACTTGAACACCTAAACTTGTGAAATATAAAAACATAAAAACCACCAACAGGAAAATAAGGGATACTTTTATAACCTTCATATAAGCATTTTTTCAGCTAAATTGAAGATCAAGCTGAGCAAATGAACAATTCATTTATCGGTAACCGATTAAAACATGTTTCCATCCAGACAATAAATCTATATGTAGCACTTACAAATATTAGGAATATATACTTGTTGAGATTTTTTATATTCCAGCTTGCAATGCAACTATATGGGAAGTAAAAGCCAGCCGTGAACCTATGTTAAAAAGTTGAAAATTAATTTCATTTGACTCTTCATTAACAATCACTAAACATATTGGTTTTTCAAGGTTGTGAGAAAAATCGCTAACTTTTAGTTTTGGAAAACTGTCAACAAATATAAGCTTCAAATAGTGAATACATAAAGACTTCAAATTGCTTTTAAGTGTGACTACAGACCTTTAAAAATTATCATTTTGTCTGTTTGCGGCTTACACATTAAGATATCTGATACATATAGCATGATAAGATACATATCATGCAATAAGAAATTTGATTATTTACTTTGTTTTCTTTCAGACTACTTTAACTTGGACATTTTTCTCATGTTGTTATTAGAAAAATCCATCAATTGAGACAACTCAGTAAGGCCCACAATATTATCATAAGTAAAGAAAACCAGTTTAATGGAAAAACCCTTTCTGGATTAGACGAAACATAAAACATGACAGTCTTACAAAACAGAATGAAATCATAAAACATTTTTAAAAAATAGGCAAAAATGAAGGAAACATTTTGACATGTATAAGAAATCTATGTTGTATTTTGAGTTGCACAGATTCAATGGATTTGTCTCATCGTAAGATTTTTTTATGTTATTTTACTGTTTTTTATTATTTCTTCAAACATTCACTGTTATACTTTAAACAATCTTTACGTTTGTATTTAAAAAAAAAAAAAAAAAAAAAGATTCATACTCAATTATTCTTCTGCTTAGGGTAGTTTTAAGATTTTAATATTTCTGTGGGAAATGAGACTGATCGCAAATGACGTCACTGTTGCCCGGATGTTGGCACAGCGTCAATTGAGCTTCGTTTCAATATTTTTCGATACAGAAACATAGTGTGGATAAACTTAAACGATGGCTGAAACGCAGAGGACTCAAAGTGAGCGGGAAAAAGGCAGCATTGCTTGAGAGGTAGCCGCTTTCTTCTTTTTTTCTGACTACCGAAAGTGCGGTAGCTAACACTTGCTAGCACTAAGTCACATTTAAGTTCCTCTGCGTCGATGTAGATTATTTGCAGTTGACAAACAACTATTGGTTGACTTAAAATTGTACATCTTAGTAACCTAAATCAGTGGAGCAGAAACAAAATCAGCTTTTCTTAGGTACAGACGTTTTCCCTCAAACACAGCTTGTGCCCCTGGTTTATCGAAGCTAAAATGGCCACGCTGTGGTCTGTTCTAAATTTAGTAGAATGACGCCATTTGCAATCAGTGTCGTTAACCTGGGGACAAAGACAAAAAGAAAAACAGTACATCAAACTGTTTTCAATATGCAACTAAAACATGATTAATTCATTTATGCAGGTAAACCAATCACCTTTGCTTATTTGTACGCTTTTTCAAATAAGCAAACTTGCTTAACATACAATTTTCTAAGTCTCCAAAGTCGAAAATTTGCGACTTTTGGAGCTCACAAATTTTTTACCTCCTAAGTAACTGGAACACAGCAATAGTCCGTGATTGATGTGAACAGTAACACACATTTGGCATCATACATAACCACAAACATCGCAACATGTTTTGCAAATATTTCTAAATTAGTTCCACAAATTGGTGATTTTCATCACAAAAAAAATGACAAAATTAAAAAATTCAAACTTTTGAAACTTAAAAATTTCCAAGTTTTTTCTGAGATTAATCTCAAAGTTTGAGTTGTTTTCTTGCAAATATTTGGGTTTTCAAAGGCAGAAATTTTCATGTTCTTTCTGAAGAATTTCTGAGATTAATCTCAAAATTTCAGTTTCGCATAGCAAAATTTTAACTTTTCAAACTCAGAAATTTCCAAGCTTTTTCTGAAAATTTCGGAGTATTTTGGCAGAAATTTACTCCTCTGTTATTAACTATCTACATGGCCCTAGTACGCCATTGTAACTTTCAGCAAACTTCTTTCTCCTACAATCAGGCGCTGACAAACACAAGGCGGGTGGAGTAGATGAGGTCAGCCAGGTAGAGAATAAAGTTGACCCCGGTGAGCACAGCCACCGCCATGCACTTGTCCCAAGTGCACAAGCCAACTGCGGAGCTGCAGTTGTATGGTCTCTGTTTCTGGCCGCCATTATGGGGATCAAAGTTGAAGATCGGCCAGATGATGGTTGCTGACAGATAGAGGACTACAGCCAGCAGTGAGTAGGCGGAAAGGAATCGGGCGAATGGAAAAGGGAGGAACCCCGTGCACTCGCCGATGCAGAGGAGGATGATGAGTGCAGTCAGGATGAAGCAGATGCAGTACACCGACATGCAGTACTTCACTGAATGGTGACGGTCATACAACACAGGTTCACTGATGAAGACGAAGATGACACAGGCCACGAAGGTCTCCAGGACTTTGAGCAGTCCTGGAGCGGTGGCCATGTAGCCGGCGACCTCACCCGGCCGAGCCTTGGTGAGGCTGACCTCGCTCATGTAGGCGATGGTGGCCAGACAGGAGAAAACGGTGCACACGATGCGGGAGTCGCGGATCTCACTTTGGTCTCCGGAACCCCTCAGGAAGTAGATGGGAAAGATGATGGAGGCCGACAGGCAGAGCAGGGCAGCGTAGCACGCAAAGGTGATAGGGAAGTTCTTCCAGGAAACGGGGGCTCTGGTCTGCAGGCCGAAAAGCTCCACCAGGATGACGAGAAGAGTCCCAGCGAAGCTGAAGGCCCAGCAGAAGATGCAAAAGTCTCCAGTGCGGAGGTAGAGTCTGGCCCCATGCAAACCCACAGAGAAGGCCACACAGGTGAAGACCAGCGCAGCCAGCCGTGTCCAGAGCAGAGGACTGGACTTCAGGACGATAGGCATGGTGAGATTTATCCAAAGATTTCCTTCCTGAAGCAGATTTTCACTGCCAGCCTTCAGCAAAAGCTGTAAGAAACAAAAGAGAAAAACAAGTATTTAGATAAAACCATGTGAGCTCTGCTCAGTCATCCTACACACCGTTTTCCCAGGCGCACAATGTTCTTATTGTTTTCATGAATGGCAGACACAGCAATTCGGAGCATGAAAACCCAATTCAAAACCGCAAATAAAGACTCCACTGTGGTTGCAATTGTCACAGTACATTTACAGATGAGGAACATTTCTTCCTTTAGGTGTTTGTGGAACACTGAATGTTGAACTCTGACATTCCTTCATGACGAGCCTCCATGCTCACGCCCTCCATGATGGATGGACATTTTACATTCCACCAACCCCCTCAGCATGTCTGTCATCATGTTCTAAACACGGCCTCCCTCATGCGCTCCCTTTGCAGCCATTGTAGATTGAAAAAAATATATAAAATTTCCACCAGAAACTCAGAAGTCTTCTAGAATAAACCAGAAAATTTCCAAGCTCGAAAAGTAAAAAAAATTTCTAGAAAAAAACTCAGAAATTTTCTAAAAAAGAAAATCAAGTAAATTTATAGCTTCAAAAGTTAAAAATTTGCTTGAAAAAAATTGAAAAATTTTAGATTAATTTCAAAAATTTTCTAGCAAAATTGGAAATTTCTGAGTCTCAAAAGTCAGAAATATTTGACCTTTCAGACAGAAAGTTTCATAAGTTTGCTGGAAAATTTCTGAGATTAATCTTAAAATTTCTGAATATGTTTGGCAAAAATATACTCTTCCTTACATTTTTCTATCTACAAAGGACCTGGTACACCATTGTACTTCCCATGGAGCTAATGCACTCTTGAATTTTGAACTTCAGCCCCAGTGAAGATTACATTAACATGTCAAAACTCCATTTGAGTTTTTGCCCATAACGTGATGTACCTGAACCCAGCTTTTATCCTAAAGCTTCCAGACATTGTTGGAATTTTAGCGTAAAATGCTGCACTTATTCATCAAAATAAGTGCACCATGTTGCAAATGATACAATAAATGCCCACCCCTATCACAATACAGCTATTTGTGATTTGCCATTAGATTATTAATCAGTCCCCAATTTGGCAAAAGCACAACATTTTGCCAAATATTTTGTCTCCTTTGCAGTGAAAATAACTTTGTACACTTGAAAGACAAAACTAAAATACTTTTCAGCAAGATATAGGAGCTTGTTTTAAGTCACAAATTCTTGAATACTGATCAAAAGTACAAATTCTACTAGCAGATAATTTCACTTATAGGAAGACAGTTTCCTATGTAACAGGTGAAATAATCTTCCAGTGGAACTTGTACTTTATTATCAATATTCAGGAATTACTGATTTAAAATAAGTTCTTATATCTTCCTGAAAGTTACTTGTAAGTTACTGTTGTCTTATTTCAAGTGTGTTAAGCTATTTTCACTATAAACGAAACAAAATACTTGGTAAGATTTCGTGTTTTTTCAGTGCTGTTTTAAAAATTAAACACTAAAAACCTAAACTTATTTAATCTGGGTAATTTAAAGTTACATTTCCATCTCAATGAAAATTTTTTAAGTTAAGAGGGAGTCTGATTATTCTGCACTGGCCGTTCACTCCTAGTCCCCTAGTGACACTCATCGCCTATTTGGCTCCACAAGCGGTGCATTCCTAATTCTCAGTTTACACAGGGAGACAGCTATAAACAAAGATAAAATTCCTGCTTATGTCAGGCCTATTAAGCGCCTACAAAAGTTTCATGGCTTTACGGTTAAAATTGGAGGTGAGAAGACAAAACAGCTAACAAAGAGGGAAGGAAATGGAGATGTGGATGTGTTAAAACTCCCTGAGGATGGGCAGGGAGGCGGGAGGGAGACGGGGGAAGCCCTGCGCTCGGCCGCAGAAGGACTCAGCGTGTAAACACAGTGATGGTTGAAATAGCTGCAGAGTGAGTCAGCGGTGGTCCTAGTTCCTTTCACCACTCTCCCTCACTCTCTGCACCTCCTCCTTGATTTCTGGTCAGATTTTCCAACTTGCTTGATGAGATCCAGATGTTGCTGTCTGAACAACTGCGACTTTGTCATATCTGCACTCCTTCCCTATTTAGTAGCAGCTCCCCTCATGGTTTCCATAAGAGCTTTGCGTTATTTCCCCTCCCCTCTCCAGCTTTATAGTTGCGGCTACCAGCTTGCGTAAACCATTCAAAACATACATGAGGGTTCAGCATGGAAAAATCCAGCCCCATTCCTGCCACCACCACTGCCTTCCCGCCTGCTGCATTCAGTTAGGAAAGAAATGACATATAGGAGAAAAAGTGTGGAAAAAGTGTTGTTTTGTGCAGTGCAGCACGGAAAACATTACAAGTTCACGCTTTAAAAAAAGGACATGACAGCATACAGGAACGAGGCGTTCAGGAAGCAACTTTCCGAGAGGTCAGGGGCGCTGTTTGTTTCGTTGTCATGACACAACACTTACTCAATTTGACCTGTAATCCGTTTACAGCAAAATGCATGATGGGTCGAAACACAAGACAGGCCTCTGTTGGGAAACGATCCCAGTGACAGTGAGTCAGAAAGGACAAAAAAAATCTGATTATTTGAATCAAACTGACACACGGCACATAAAAAAATAAAAGCGGAGAGGCTGGAGCAAATTCCTTCATCAATAAGAAAATAATTAATTTAGAGCAAAATATTAGAAGGGAGCTGTCTAAAGTTCAGGGTATGGATCTGTACCAGGCTTTCAGTGAAGTTCAGTCCCTGACATTTAAGGTGGATGTGCTGTCTGCCACGCCCTGCTTCCTGCACCTCAACATGCAGCAACCAAACATGCACATTAAAACTCACATTTCATTTAATCTGCATTTCACATCTAAGTAGTTAATCGCAAGACATTTAGCTGCAGTTTAAAATGAAGATGTGCTTCTGCTATTCTATACATCTGATGTGGAAAGCATAATGTCTGCAACTTTAATAAAGTTTGTACCTAATAGAAGGGGGGGAAATAACTTTTAAATAACCTGTATCCAGGTTTTTGTGGTTAACCAACTAACAAATGGATTTCAAATTTTAAATGTAGCAGGTTTTTTGTTTTTATGAAGGAATAAAAATAGTTCCTCCTCTATTTATAGCTCAATAAGGCATTTCTGAGCCTGGACCCCCCAGGGTTGACTAGTACAGCTGCATAATTAAGCAAGACAAACTGTAAGGAAAAAATATCTACCAGTCTAAATTTAGAATAATTTTTCTCTCTTTACAATGAGAATATGAAGTGCCTGGCATTATAGAATCAATTGTAAAACCCAGCAGTAGATTCAAAATAAATCTATCATTTAGACACCACTTATTTCATTTTTTTTTTATGAATGTCAATATCAACACCAGTCCTCTTTATACATTACAAAAATTTTGGTGTTTTCTAAATGTTAAACCTCTTAAATTGCAGTTCTAGGGCTTTTAGCCTTAACAAGTGGATTTTATTTATTATCCCAAATGGAAATGTTTTGAAAACTGTGTCAAAGTCGTAAAAAACTCATCAGAGCCTGAAAGGTTTCTCCAGGTGAAAAACAATAAATAAAACGCTAAATTTCTCACCCACTGTAGTTCTTTGGGATGCATCAATTATGTTTAACAGAAAGAAGGAATGGAAAAAATAAATATAAAATGAACAGTAATGGTAAAATGCTTAGAAAGCTTTTTGAATGGGACTCAACGGTGTAGAAAATGCACATTGGAAACAGGTTGCTCCATTTAGTATAAAACGCACCTTGAAATGAAATAATAATGAGGATTTTTTTATACAACCAAAAATACTTTAAGCCATTTATGACAGTGCAGCAAAATATATGCAGAATTAAGATAAGAAACAGCAAAGACTTTTAAGTTCTTGCATTTCCACCATCAAGACTGATTTTTATTTGTTAAACGTTTTTCATTCCCAGCCTTAAGAAAATGTTATTTTGTTTATAGCTCATCTGACTGCTAGTCGAACTGCACATGTTGAATAAAAATCGATCACTTTGGTGCCTCTCAGGCTGCCACACCCTTCTTCTGCACATGAGTCTCTGCACAAAGTGGCACAGGACTGGAACAGATATTCATGACAAAAATCAGCTGAAATAAAATAAAAATTAAGCAATTAAGTTGTTGAACATGTGGAACATTAAACAATGTAAACTTAACTTTCACCTTTTTCTATTCTTTTTAAGCTTACATTTTCTCCAACATGTATAACCTATTTTATGTACATTTAAATCTTATAAGCTAACTTAAAAGTGTCATTCTTCTGAATTAAAAAAACAATTTAAATGAGAAATCTTATCGTTCTGGGTTCACAAAAATCCCTGCATTTTGTTTTTCCTGTTAAATTTAGACATTTCTTACCTTTTTTCCTGATGCTGGTCTCTGTTCTCCAGAGCAAGCAGAGGTAGAAAGATGCAGATTGTAACTCGTCAGCCCTCTGGCTGGATTTTCCAACCCACCCCCAGAACAGCGGCTCCACGCCCAGAAAACCAAATTAGGCGGCGAACATATGCACCGTTATTCACATCTGTCTGAACTCCTCCTGCTCCTCCTCCAACAACGACGACGAAATGACGAAATGACCGGGGCCTCTGCTGCTCAACTCCCACAGAGCAAAAGTTCAGCCTCTTGCGTTTCCATGGTAACTTACATTTGCGCTGACTGGCTGTTTGTAACTACAATACGACTTCACTCATTCAGTCAAAGTTTATACAGGAAAACGTAAGAGTATTGTAAGTTTTTATTGTGAAACTTGCCTAATTCTCTGGTACGCAATATTAATAATACAATTGTATTTTTAACTTTCTGAACGCTACAAGCCGGATGTTTGTGAAACAAAAATCAGCCAGATCAACATGCTGCACAGCTGCAGCTTTGGATTATTTGGATGTGTTGCCTGGCAACATTGTTAGATCACCAAAGGCACTCTGCGTTTTCTGACCAAGTGCAAAAAATAACGAGAAGGGGAAATTTTTCAGTGCACTTTCAATTTCATAAGGGAGATAAAGCCTCTCCCGAATGATATCACCCACTATTATATCTGAAATTAGTCAGTAAAGAAAACATTAGAGCAACCATCACAACTTTTGTCATATGTAATAAAAATGTGCAAAACTCCTTAAAATAGTTTCATATTTTTAGCTTTATCTCACTATGAAAACTGTCTAAAAAGTCAACCTTTTATTTATTTCATTTTGGGTGAAATCCATGTTAAGAAATAATGTTTTTATCATAAAATCCACAGATTGGAGTCGAACTTTATAGTAAGTATCTCTGAAATATCACTATAAATTACTCTTTAAAATTGATCATATTGTGGATGCTTTGAATTACTCTGTCTTGACTTTGTTTTCATAAAGTATTTATTTTTTATTTTGTATATATGTGTGTGTAACTGGGGTTTATCATAACATTATTATGGATGAAAGGTTTGTCAAAACTGGTCTATTTATTATTCAAATTCACTTTAGTCAAAAATATATTTTCTTCCGACTGTTATTGCACTTGTCAGTTTGGTGGTTACTATAGCAACCAGTAACTGTCAGCTCATCCCCTTTTTCTGTTGCCACCTGAAACTCTTGAAAAAAAAAAAAAAAATAGATTAATATTTGGCTCTTGAAACTGAAAAATTTCCAAAAGGTCTTTTTTTTTGGCTTTTGAAACTCCCAGTGTTTTCTGGTAAATTTCTAAGACTACTCTACAAATGTAAGTTTTTTTCTCACACATTTTTGAATTTTGAAACTCAGAAATTTCCACATTTTTTTGGGGGGGGGGGGGGGGTTTTGGCAAAAATTTACTCCTTACGCTGAAGTCAACCTACTATGTAAGAGGATTAGGGCCACTGGAAAAAATAAAAAAAGAAAAGAATTCTTTAATCTAAGAATTTTTGTTTTTAAAGTCAGACTTTAAAGTCAGAATTCTGAGACTAAAGTCAGAATGTATTTATTTTTTCTTGGTGGCCCTAATCCTCTTCCGTAGTAACCTACTGACCTGAGACGAACAAAAAGGTTAACACATATGCAACAGTAATGCCACTGAATATTCATAGTCCAAAGAAAACGATTTATATTAAGTGGCAACAGCAGCAAAAAATAGTACACTATTTTTTTTTTTTTTTCTCTAACTAAAAAAAATAAAAAATTGTCGTCTGGTTCGGGCCGGTATGTTGGCTAGCAAACCTCTAGGTGGCGCTGCTAGATCTAACCAGTGAACAACTGAAGGGCTGCGTCAGAGGTTGTGTTGTGACGTTGCATTTCTCGGGGCCGTTCGGAAGCATTCGGAAGAGTTCGCAGGTTGCGTGCGGGCTGTTGAACATCATGGCGTCAGGAGCAGAAGATCCGTCAAGCGGACACGATGCAGAATTGGACGAATTACTGGACAGTGAGTGTTGACAGGAGGCTTGTCCTGACGGGTCGTTTCCCTGGGATGTTAAACCGCCTGTAAAGCACAACTGGGACCCTGGTTTGTTTTTGTGTCCGTGTTAGGGGTTCAGGTGATCGGGGAGGTCCCTGATGAGCTAACATATGACCGTTGACAGTTGGAGCAGCCTTTAGTGGCCTTCAGACTGTTTTTAAAGTGGAAAAAAACTGTAATTTATATACTTAAACTCCGAAACCAGTTAGCAGCTTTGGTTGTTTAACGTAAAAAAGCCTGCCTTTATTTACTCTAAATCTGTACTTTTACTGTTTACTAACCTTTGTCTGGTGAATTTGTCATAACTTAATTACATTATGGGTCATTTTTTAAAACTCGCATACATTTTAGGTGGCAGCAGGCTTTGAACACTGATTGCTAAAATGTCTGCCAGGACTACTGGAAACAAATTATACGTATTTTAATCTTTTAATTTGTTGTTATCCGACTGTTTAATGCAATTTTAATATGCACCGACCTAATTTGCAACTGTGAAAGACACACACACACACACACACACACATATATA